>JBBPNU010000692.1:0-14152 GCA_038091055.1 Leccinum angustisporum
CGATCCAGAAAACTGTCTTTCTTTGCTCATCCTGCTATTCCATTGTCAGTATTTGTCACCTCACTTGCATGGTTACAGAAAACTGTCTTTCTTTGCTCATCCTGCTATTCCATTGTCAGTATTTGTCACCTCACTTGCATGGTTACAGAAAACTGTCTTTCTTTGCTCATCCTGCTATTCCATTGTCAATACTTGTATGCATGGTTACAAAAATTTGTCTATCTATACCCATCCTGCCATTCTATGGTTACATAGGTGCCTTTTGGCTCAAGATTATCAGTGTTTTATCATTTTTAATCATCTATACCAGGTATTCAAAGTCCTGGTACATTATTTATAATCTCAGGCAGAAATCATCAACCAGTTGTCATCTCACCTGCATAGTTATAGAAGATTGTCTGTTTGTGTTCATCTTGTCGTTCTATGGTCACATAGGAGCCTTTCTGGCTGAAGATTATCAGTGTTTTATCATTGTTTATTGTCTATACCAAATATTCAAAGGCCTGGTATATTATTTATAATGTTAGGCAGGCATTGTCAACTAGTTGTCATCTCACCTGCATAGTTATAGATGATTGTCTGTTTGTGTTCATCTTGTTGTTTTATCGTCACATGAGTCACATCAGGAAATTGATGAGGAGATGATATGACCAGCTAGATATGGCCAACAGTTGTAATTCAGATAACCATCGCAATACCTATCTCATATTTGAGCCTCATTGATCTTGATATAGCACAGAGACCCTTTTTTTTTCAGAACCTCCCAATTAAGTTGCTTAAATTATAATTCTTTCTCAACGTGATTATATCTGCTATCAACTTATCACCTCAGGCAGACATTGTGAGAACCCATCAAAATATCATCTTACCTGGATAATTACAGAAGATTGTCAGTTGGTTCCCATCCTGTTCTTGTTTGTCATCTATATCAGATGTACAATGTTTTGGCAGGTTACTGATCATCTCAGGCAATTATTGCAGAGACTTATCAGCTCATTGTCATGATGACATCTTACCTGCATGCAAAAACAGACAAAGAACACACAGGCAGGTGTCCAAATAGCAAACTTATGTGCAAGTGAGTCAAACAGCTGTGTGAACTAAAGGAACACAATTAGAAGTGCAAGGTCATTCAAAGCCCATGCATGGCTTGTGCTTGAAAGTGTTCAGGATCAACAATGCTGGCAGGTTCAAATGATAGTGGGCTCACAACTATAGTCTATAGGTTTTGTCGGGCTTCAACAGGGTAACTCAGGGAAAGTCAACAGGAAGGTAGAAATAATATTTGATATATACGAACGTGAACAAGTGAGGGTGGGAGACTAACGGAGCAATGACTCAGAGAATAGTTAATAGACAGGTCCAATTTGCCAAAGTATGATTGTAGTGTCCCAGAACAGGACCGATGAGTTGGCAGAGATTCCTAAGCATGGGTCATGAATTGTCGCATGCCAGCACGATACAATATGAGTGCTCCGACACTTAAAAGCCCTGGCGCTCCGCTCCAAACACCCCAGTGCTCACTCGAACTCAGCGAGTCGTGCAAGGTACCATTGACAAACCTGGTGCCAGACGCGCGCAGGCTGGCCAGTCGCGGCTGACCTACGTATGTTTTTGCACCCATTTGGGAAAACACATGTATAGGATTCGGACAAGAGTCAGACAAGATAGGTTCGGAAACGATATTTCTGAGCCCAGGTGTCCTCGCTGAAAGTGTACTAAGTTATACAAAAGGATAAAAGGAACAATCAAATTAAATACCTGTCATTGAAAGTGCCAATATATTGTGGGTGCGAGATGACTTGTAATGCGTGTTGATGGTTCAGACCAGCCCGTCTAAAAGAGAAAACGGATGGGCGCAATCCTCAAATAACCTCTTGCAGTGTATTGCTGATCATCACGGTGATCTATCACAAGTTACGTCGTGCTTACAGGGGCGGTGAGTATCACTAAATCATCTGCATGTGGTCGTTAGACCTTGCACATTTCTAGTGGCAGATAGTCAGGTGCTTACCACTGCCTGCCATCGCGTTAATGGTACGGTCAACGAGGGTGAGACTTGTGTTCAGCATCACCGATTCAACCTCTTCCTCGGCAACGGCATCGATTCATCCCCAGAGGAATCATGGAGCTTTCGCATCAATGACGAATGGCGGAGACCCGGGGATCTCTCACTGATCCCGACACACTCAATGCTGGCCCTCCTACACAGGACTTTATCGCTGTATGTCCGCTAACGACGGAACAACGACGGCACCCATCTCGAGAAATTGTGCCATTTTGGCAAACCTTGCTTGGAATTGAACCTTTTGTACAGGGAGGCGAGCATAGCCGCCCCACCGATTCATCTTCCAAGTCACTGTCACCGTATGGCGGGAATTCCATAGATGAACAACGTCCGCCCCCCCTCTCCCCCTTAGTTTCACATTCCGTCGATCGTCTGGCGTGAACCGAGGACAGACAAAGGTTTGCCCGTGCTTGGCGTAGTGCGTATTCCTTCGCAAGAAACACCGGTAAATACGAAAGATTTTGATTTTCCATGTTCCCACAACTGAGTACTTTGCCAGGGGAAAGACCCTGACGGATCATGCATGTGGAGCGGGATGAGTCATCGGGGTTGTGAGGTAAATAAGGAGGGAGGTTTGAGTAAAAGGCTGGAAAGTTCCCGGAGTACTTGTCGGTTTATGTGGACTTGAAGGCGGGGTGATAACACGAGAAGTGCGTGAACCAGCAATGGGTGTGGAAGGCTCCGTAACAGCGCAGGTACTAGATGGGGAAAGACTTCCCATCGACCTAGACGGTAATGTGCTAGAAAATTTGCGGACGGTACCGGCGACGCTGTCCTTTCTTGCGAGACCCACGAAGTTTGTGCATTGCAACGCGAGTCAGGTTCTGACCTTAGCGGTGATGATGGTGAGATGCTGGAAACTCTCGCTGGTTGTAGATGAAAGAGTGCACAGCGCGGAATCTTCAGAGTCCTCGGGGTCACTAGATAGCTCAACTTCGGTCTTCGTGAGCTGCTCAGCAGGCAGGAGACAGATCGAATGGCCTCGGGCCAGCCGCTCTTGGGTTCTTCCATGTCTGCATAGGTCGTAGTCCACAATGCTTTCCCTAGCAATCTTAATTTCATTCCAACCAGTGAAGACACATTGGAGAAGTGAAAGAACCTCAGGAACTCGAAGTGTACGGGGCAGGTCTTGAACCGCTAGCAACGCAGTTTGGTAAAGAGGTAAAACGCCCAGCGTGTATCTTCTCGCCTAAATCCGTGATATTCATCCAATAACCAAGAACCGATACCGTCTTGGGTGGCTTCCAGGAGGTCCAGACCCAAGTCGACAAGATAGCTATTGATTGCGCGAGTGAGTGACGCCATGAGCCACATGGATGGCTTCAGGTTGCGTGGCTGTGGGGGATATATCGAAAGTAGCTTAGCGATGACAAGGTCGAAAACGTTGGTTGATAACAGATGACTTACATTTGGTTGGAGAGTATTGACGCGCCACCTCTCGACCAACGCTCGCCATTGTCCTCTTCCACCCCTCCCCTCGTCCATGTCCTCGTCGTCACCCGCGGTCGGCGATGCACACGCATGTATACCTTCTCGCCTCAGTGAATCCAATGCGCGAACCGCAACCCAGAGGTGAGTCGCGTGCGAGGGTCTCAAGGCTGCTGCGGGCGAGCGCCTCTCTTCGCTATTGAAGTGGATGGATAAGCCGTCGCCTTATTCATTCTATTGTGCTTTGTACGAACAGACGGGTGTGTGCTGCATCTTTCAGCAGCCTCGATATCGTCGTCCTAAGGCATATGTGTCACTCGCTCCGGTGTCAAGGTAGGAGACGTAGAGTCTCAGTGGCCGTGGTCATAGACTGCCCTACTCGATGGCCACACCGACAGAGAAGCGTCGTTACCCATGTCCAAACGCATGAGCACCATATTCGACCATGCGCGGGCGAACCTGCTCATGATGACAGGTAGAGGCAGGATGTTGTTCGAGATACGCGGCCTCTAAACGAGGAGACCTAGGGGCCGTCATCAATAAAAAATCTAGACTTGGCAACATCCATGGCTTACACTCCTTTAAATTTGAGCGGATGGGGCAACTGAGATACGATGATGGTGAAGAGCAGAAAAGTCCTATAAATTACATGGTTCAGTTAGCGGTTTGCTACAGGCGGTCCGAGCCGAACGTGGGCGGAAGCAAGCGCAAAAGGCACACCTGGTCACCGGGTCTTTATGACGCGCAGTACGGGTTTGTTTCTGCTGCGCGGCCCAACATCCGCGGCCCCGAATGCCAACCCAGTAGACTATCCAAGAGACACTTGAAGTATAAGGAGGAAAGCGGTGAGCAAGTGACAAGACACAGCTAGTCGTGGTGAAAATTGACGGACCTCCAGTCAGAGTGATGTCGAATAATTCCAAAGGTAATAAAAGCGAGGCCATCCAAAACAGAGTATTGATGGAGACTCAGAATCAAGCGGCGACACTGGCAGGCCTTCCCCCCGTATCGTCACGGTTGGCCAAAGGGACGCAAACCTTCAAGTTCCCGTTCATCCGGATGTTAGTGTTTTCGATCGCGTTTCTCGCAGGTCGACAGGAGTGGGATGATTCGACGATGGCGAACGGAAGATGGTAGAGGTGGGGATGCCAATGACGGATATCGATGCCGGAAGTAGTATCGGCGTGGAATCTTGTCTTGTCACGAGACCGCATTGAAGTGTTCCTCAGCCTGTCTGGTCGTTTCCCACGGGGGGGCTGTTAGTAGGTGACTCACTGAGGAGGGCCTCAGTGAGTCAGTCACGGAAAGTTAAAACAGAAATGGCATAGTAGTCTAGTTGAACAGTGCACGATCGCTCGTCCGTCACCGGTCACCGTTCAACGTTCAACGTTCATGCTGCTCCTACGTCGATGCGCGCGCGTCAACGCTACATCAATTGTTGTTCAGTCTGGCTCGTACGTCACGCATCACCGCACTCCCGGGCCTTCGCAGCTGAACACGTCCAACGACGCTGCTACCTTCCCTGACGAGTCATCAACACCATCTCAACTCCCCTCGTCGTTCCAGACGACTTTGTCAATACTGATCACGACGCGTCCTCCAACGATCGCGATGAGCGTGTTGCCCTAATCATTTCCCTATATCTGTGTCGCCAGGCTCAACAGCGTATCCTAAAATGAATACTGGAGAGAGACTATGATTATTCTGTCGGCATAGCGTATTACGTCGGTGTTCTAGTAAGCTCAGCGAATCCAACTCGTGGTGGCTCGCCGCCGAAATCAAACGCGGTAGACAGCCGTTGGAGGAACATGGTCCCGACAGTCCAAGGATCTGGTCGGGTTCAACGGTCAGCATGGGACGGAAGAGGAAATGCTGAATATGAAAATCTCACCTGACGGGCCACACGATCCCACTGAAACAATCGAGTGAGCCAGACGTGACCCGTCCCTGCTCGAGTAAGTTGGCAAGGATTAAAAACGGCTTTCTACCAATGGTAAAAGTCACGGAGGAGAAAGAACCACATGGGACTGCAGGGACTCGATCAAGGTAGAAACCATTCACAAAAGTCTTACCACCCCGTACGCCTGGTGCAGGGCCAAAACACACCATGATACTCCGCACACCTTGTGTCCCATAAACAATACCAAGTAACCATTGATTCCATAGACCGCAATGACAGGTATCTTGGGGTCATCACATGCACAAAGGTTCAGGTTATACCATTGTTGAGTGCTAGACAACGGGTCAGACACATCCTCGACGGCCTCGAACAAGTACTAGCAGGTCTGAAAAAAAAAAAAAAAGAAAGAAAGAAAGAAAGAAAGTGTGCAGTACTCAGCAAAGTGACTCGTGGCGGGAATCATACAAGTCATCACTCACTGCACCCACCATTACGGCCGATGCCCGGCCGCAACGAAGCCTCTGCTCACAGATTCATTGCTCAACATCTCCAATGTTACACACTCCAGAGCGCTCACGTATTCGTTGGAAGCAAATTTGTATCTACATATAACCAGGTTAGAAGATCCATTGTTACGCACCAACATAAATAAATGACTGACTCACCCGATCCAACCGTCCGGAGAGATAAGCTCCAACGTCGAACGGTCACATTGTCGGAATGAAACTCAGGCTCTTGCACCCAAATGTCGCCCCTTGAACGACTCTGAACCACACGGATTCCCAAATGAACCGCGCTCGCCGTCTAACTTCCAGATAATGACGTTACCCTCATCACAGGAGGCGAATCGAGTTTGCAACGTGGAGGCGGCAATAATTAGCGATACTGACGGCTCGCAGAAGATGTTCAAGTACGGTTGAGACCGCAGCAGTGAATATTTTGGCAGCGAGGTATCCAGCTCGACGTCAGGGATCCACTCCAAAAGGCTAGGGCCCTAAGAAAACGAACAGCAAAAATCCGTCAGCCGGACATCTGTGGCCCGGGGGCGGAGCGAATTGAGGGTTGTCATTCTACATACCTCGTCAGAGTACATCAAGAACTCCGCTTTTGACTCCCAGACCGTAAAGGCGTGCACGACCGCATGTCAACTCGGGAACAGTTTGGGGCCACTTTGTGTGTGCGTATGATCCAGCTTGGCCTATCACTTGATGGCAGCTCCAATCAACAACAGGTTTCTGAGTACTCCCAGGCTGGTGATATAGACGCCGACATCCAAGAATGCAACGCCGACGAGGTGCTCGTCAATGTTAAAAGCTCTGACAAATATTTAGAGAGAATTCACATCAGCAGCTGAGCGACGATCACACCATGATCCTCGACACCTTTTATCCCACAGACAACACTAAGTAACCATTGATTCCACAGACCGCAACGACGGGTCCCTTGTCGTCATCACGAACGCGTAGTCTCAATTTATACCATCGTTGAGTGCTGGACGACCCGTCAGGCACAACCTCGACGACGAACACGTAAGTCTGCCAAACAAAAACGTGCAATACTCAGCAAAGTGACTTGTGGCAGGATTCACATAATCCAGCACTTACTGCGCCTTTGACGGCTAGATCCTCACTGTGGTTGATGGTCGCTCCAACCGCAATGAAATCTCTACTCCCAGATTCCGTGCTCAACATCTCCAACGTCACACACTCCTGAGCGTTCAAGTATTCGCGAACTCATATCTACATATAATCACGTTAGGAGATCCATTGTTACATAGCAACAGAAATAAATGGTTTACCCACCCGTCCATAGTGATCCAACCGTCCGAAGAGATAAGCTCCACGCTCACCGTCTGGCTCCCAGATAATGTTGTCGTCCTCGTCATTGGAGGCAAATCGGGCTTGCAATATGGACGCAGCAGCGATCAGCGACGCTGACGACTCAGCACGACGTTCGATTACAGCCGAGACTGCGGCAGGGAACGTTTTGACAACAAAGGTATCCAGCTCGACGTCAGGAGTCCATTCCAGAAGGCTAGGGCCCTAAGGAAACGACCAACAAAAATGCGTCAGCCGGACATCTATAGGGCGGAGCGAATCGAGGGTATCTCGATGTCATTCTACTTACCTCGTCAGAGTATACCAAGAACTCCGCTTTTGACAACCATAGCGAACACACCGTAAAGGCGTGCACGACCGCATGACCACTCGGGAACAGTTTGAGGCCTCCCTTGTCTGTGCGTATGTCCAGCTTGACCTATCACTGGTAGAGAGTTGCGACCACTGACGTTCTTGAAGGACAATGGCGGACAGGTGGTGAATGGGACAAACGTGCGAAATATCCGCTTTTGTTCGGCGAGTACAGGTTTTTCTGCTTCTTCTTGATTAGACAACTCCAACATCCGAGTCAAAACGTGGGTGAAAATGATTTTCAAGAAAGCGGAGCGCCCGCCAGGTGGAGGCGTGAACAAGAGTAGGGAGTAAACATCGTGAATGGCCAAATGCCCACAATGGAAGAATACCTGGTGAAATTTAATTGTATACGAGAGAAACACGAGTGGGCATACGAAGCGATGAGGTGATGAGCCGACTCTCCCAAGGGAGAGACGAGGATGTGCTCAATATCAAGGTCTTGCGGTTTGCGCGGGGGATATTGAGAAGGAGAAGGCGCGAGGGACTGAATGGCCAAAATTTTGCCCATAACGGATGAATACCTGGTGGCATTCAATTGTGTGCGAGGGAAACACGAGTGAGAAAACGGGCATACGAAGCGATGAGGTGATAAGCCGACTCTCCCAAGGGAGAGACGAGGATGTGCTTAATATAAAGGTCTTGCGGTTTGCGCGGGGGATCTTGAGAAGGAGAGGGCGCGGGTTGTATTACAGTAATTATTCAAGACGGGCTCAAGTGTGCTTATTGCTACGCTCGAGAATACGGACGTCAACTTTGGGTGGGAGGCTGATATTTCTGATCCTACGAAATTGGACGATGAGACGAAGACGCTGCGACGCCAAGCGGAACGACGTACGTGTTGACTTTGATCCGTCTGGTGTCATTCTCAGCGATGAAGTTGAGATTGACGGAGTCAACGGTGAACATGTGACAGACTTCGATGGGTTGATGGCGTGCATGAGCTCACCCACTCGGTGACTCGGATGAGTAGGGTGTATTGGAATTTGACCGGGATCCCTGGTGATCTCGTCGCACAGAGAACGTAGTTTCGGGAAAGCGTCGACGTCGTGCTCAGCGACGGTGCGGATGATGAGGAACTCTGGCATTTGTGGACGGAATTGTTGTTGTATGTACAGTATCGGTCGGGACTTGGCTGTATGCTCAAAACGAACGGGGACGGGGATGGGGCAGCAGTCCGACTGTGACAAGTAAGTACGTACTGTCCTCCGAACCTAATATTTCGTCCATGACGTGACCAATAGTAAGGAACTCCGGGCGGTTCCTGGACCCAGAACAATTCAAGTTTTGTCGGGCGCAATCTATCTTTCATTAGCATGTGTCGACTACATCCATCAATAGAGCAGATTTTAAATGCTCATCATGCGCAAGGACAAAAAAACAGCACCAACAAAAAAGGAGTCGGAGACTCGCCGCGCGGGCGCGCCGCTACGAAATACAATACAAATGTAAAGTAAAATCACGAGCAATCAATCGCAAACTGGAACCCGGGGAGCAGCCGACAACCAGGAAAGTAGTAAGCTAATGAATAAGAGTTACAAGGAAAAACCGCACATCGAGATAAACGGAGGTATGAGGAAAGCCAATGCATGGTGTACTCGGTCGAAAACCAGAATTAAGGGCTACGGAGAACACCGTCGGCATGCCACAGATACCTGGAGAAGATCAGTAGTGAGGTGCACGAGATGGCGTAGACATACAAAGCCACCACCAGTTGGACATACTAATCATCAGATGAAATCTACAACTACGCCAGGCCTGGCAGAGGAAAGTTACAAGACGAGTAAATTACCGAAGACGCTGGTGGGTGCCAAAGAACACGTTGTACGGGGTGTATACCGTTTGGTTAGATTTTCATGTAGTAAAGGTGAGCGTGTCCTTCGTCTCTGGCAATTGGCTGTCCTGAACCACTTCCATATCAACGATTCGATCGAGGAAACCCAGGCTCACCTGTAAGAGATAGATCAACTTGCCGTACGTTGTACGCATCTTGTCGGTGTTCATGATCTTGTGCCGTCGTCCGAGCTCGAATATCTACTGATAACATTCGTCTACCCATCACGAGTCAAATACCATAAACACATCGGGAAAACACACCTGGTTCGAGGACGCATATAGCATTCGTCATCGCGTGCAGAATGGCCGTGCGCTGGGAGTACGGACCGGCACCGACGGTAGTTCCCGGTATACGCGTCGGGATTCTTTGTAGCCCTCGTCGCAATCTAAGAGCATTTCGATTTCTACGTTAGCTCACCCCATCCTATCTCTTCTCGAGGATCGAAAAAGACACGCACGCGAGATACACCAGGGGATGTATTGGCGTCCGTACTAAGAACGATCGTATCGCTCTCCCCAGCAAGTAATCCGCCGCTGGTTTGTCGCATAATGAACCATTTACTTTGTGGGACTGCTGGGTAGGGACAGGCCAGATCCCATGTGCACCACCCAAAACGTGTAATCTGCGTTTAGTACGAACAGGCAGGTCGCGCTAGATACCAAGAATGGTTAGCGACAAAAGCAGGCGAGCGGTAAAAATAGTGTTTTTGGATACCTGGAAAAGGATAGAACCCTAGTGACCGCACCCCGTGGCAACGAGTTCGGGAATGTATCATTCCTATCAATATAGATGAGTCAGTCGACAATAGAACAAATGTTAGATCGAACAAACGGAAGAATGACCCGGAGTGAGTATACGTGTGTTGCAAAAGACAGGATACACTTTTGCTACGTGGCCCACTTTCGACAACAAAAAGTCATGTCTGCAACCTGCCCTTACGCAGGAATAGAGTCGCGCAGCGAAAGGTGGAAAACGAACCGTTTTTTGCAAATTAAGTGTCCCAGGGGATACGCCAAAGTTCGCGGTCGTCTTGGTCTCGTCCTTTGACTATAAATCTTTCAGATTATATTCGCGTCAGTGATCATGACCAACTTTCAGACCTATTTTCACGCCCGCTCAACATCAACTTCAAAACCATCGATAACCATCGCGTTTTTGGTATCCACTACAGCAGTCGTTGTATCATCTGCTTCGCCTTCTTCCTCCACTTCCTCCACCCGAACTGCTCTCAGCAACACTGATGAGCCAACTGTGCTCCCTACAAACAGCATGCCCCCGTCAAGTTGCTTCTTCACTGCGATGCTAGAGACAGAACAAGCTCTGACACTGTATATCCGTCCGAGATGATTTCTACAGGATGGACCATCCCATCCTTCTTGATTACAAAGCCTGAGGACGCCTTCTCATTTGCAAACACGAGCCGGCTCCTTTCGAGGATAAAATCTAGGTCTTTGTCAAGTGAGAGGGAAGGGATATCGCCAACGCGTGCAGACCATCCATTGATGGGAAATGAGACACGTTGGGCAGCCTGGTCTACGTGAATAAGGGAATCAGCCGTCAGGATGACAACACCCTCAATAGATTGTACGCAGGGAAGCAAGGACGGGAGATTGTCTACTGCGGTGATGATGGGATACGTGTGGTTGAGAAGATCGAGGGTATACCGTTTGTGGAGCACGCTGAAAGATGTGGATCGACACCATGACGAGGTCATGCACGGCGTCCGACCATTCCAACAGAGCGGCAATCTGTGGAAATACTCAGAACAGTGACTTGCAAATAGAGGGTGGATATACCTTTGAAGGAGACTTGAAGATGGTCGAACTTGTCGTCATTGGAGGATATGGTACGAACTTCGTCTATTCCCGTAATGATTCCACGTACAATATGCTCGCAGTGAATAAGAGAGGCACCACGTAGTCGGTAGCTCCTTGCTTGTCTCATTCGACTAACCAGCTCTCCCAGATAGTTTCCGAAGATATGCTTATACTGGACGCTTACCTTGACTATGCCTATATTCACCGCCAGCCTGGTTCATCTTGACCCCGGCTCCACTGCCTCTGTTCCCTTTCGCGCACACACACGCTCGTCACGTTCGCTCTCAACAGGGTCGGAGATTGGAGACTCGGGGTTGGTCGGGGGTGGTTCGTGCAGTGGCATACATGCGAAGGAGGTTTGATTTGGCGGTGACCACGTTTACAAGGTTGAGGGAGGCCTGAGGGACCTTGACTCGGATGTACATATGTTTATTAGAGTGACGGTCACACTTTGTAGTAATGCGTTACTGATACTTTACTACTTAAACAAATTTGCTAGCGATCCCTGTGCCTTGGTGAGGAATTGTGTCATCCCCCCCACTACCATTCGGACAATGAGGCGTTTAGCGTTCAGGGTGGGCTGCGCTTTCGCCCAACGGTTGAGGTGGTCTTTGATTTTGTCTATGGTGGGGGACCAGCCTAAGGGAGTGATCGACGCCGTTACCTATTCAGGCGCCGAGGATTCTCGTGGGCCTGCAAGATCCGCGTTCTATGGGCAGTCGTGCCGGTGGAGATTATCTCGGTCTTCTCGAGGTTGAATTTGGCGCCAGAGGCAGTACACCAGGTCCGAGTCTTGAGTAAGCGTTCTAGAGTGTCAGAGTAGTATCTGTCAGAGTAGGACAGGTAGACCGTTGTGTCGTCTGCGTAGAGGTTTTTACCTTGTTGCGGAGTGGGGGATGGTATACCCTTTCAGCTCTCGGATGCTTCTAATGGAAGTCGCAAGTGGTTCAATTGCTAGATCGAAGAGTGGACACGATAGGGGGTCGCCCTGTCGAACGCCTCGTGTTATCAGGTAGGGAGCTCTCTGGACTCCGTTTATAATCACTTTTGATCTGGCATGTTGGTATAGGGTACCAACGGTGTCAAAAAATAGCGCTGGGAGTTGGAACGTTCGTCATCCTTCCGCACCCGATAAGATGTATGGAACAGACCATCTCTAGCCTCTTCAAGGTCTTCTTGTCCGACTCGCCATCCGCATCCGTGGCATCCTCCTTGTGCGAGCAAAGCACACACCCTGTCATGCCCACGTCGTCCGCGTCGAACGGGATGGCCCACTCAGAGACGATCCCGCATTCGCCCCTCGACGTAAGCTGGGTCAGATCGCCCGAGAACCGGACGACTTCTACCTGCTTGATCGTAGCTTGCTCTCCGGTCACAACGTCATGCGATGTAGACGTCGACGGGGACCACAGAGAGCGAACCGTCTTTGCGCCCGATCGCGACCCTCTCTGCGCCACCGGATATGGCCATGTACGAAAGCGCCGTGACGGACGACGTGGAAGCCTCAAACTTGGCCTTGCAGTCCCCGCTTTCACGGTCCCAGTTGTGGACGACCCCCGATTGCGACCCGCAGATGAACATCTGCGCATCGTCCGAGAAATAGATCACCTTGATGGGCGAGTCCAAATCGGATCCTCCTATGATCGTTTGCTGCTAATCTTCTAGCCGGAATATCTCCACTTGGCCAGGTCCGTGCCCACATGCGGCCCATCCGTCACCGGACGCAATGAACGAATGGACCATCTTCAGTCCGGTGAACTTCATGCGCTGTTCGCCCGTCGCGCCATCAAGGATGCGTAGAGTGCTCTTGTTGTCGTTGAATAAGCTCGAGATGACAAATAAAATGATGCTCCCATCTGGAGAGAACTTGAAATAGATGCCGTCATCATCGCGCATCAACCCCGCCAAACCTGTATCAATCTTTTTTATGATGTTGCAATTTTCATCGACCAGGTACCATTGAAACGCATTGGAATTGTACATGATGAACCGCGCGGACGATGGCGTCGATGTCGTGTCGGGTTGCGAGGTAGCTGGGCATGTGTGAGCGATGGGGAACACGGGGCACAAAGAAAACTGACTTTGGATCGATGAGGGGGGCGTCCCAGGGGTCTGCAGACTTGATTTGAATGCTACCGACGCTCGTCGGGCTGAGTGGTGACAAGATCAACACGGGGTATCCGAGCGCAAAAAAACGGCACGTGCCGCAAGAGCGTAGTCACCAAGCAGAACCCATGTAATCCAGATTGCAACGTAGCCGCGTGGCTTCTCGCTGGCACCGCCGGGACGATGATGACCTCGATGTCGGGTGCGTTAGGGCCAGATGTGCTAGTATCCTCGATGACATTCTTGTATTCCTCCCGAGGGAACAGCTTTGGATCGTCCGTCCGGAAAAAGGTGGCTGCTTCGCCGACCTAGATTGGAAATTAGCGAGAGAAGGCGCGGGCGCAAGGGAGGTGGAACGGACGTTGCTGTTGAGTGGTCCCGTTCCAAAGATCAGGTATTGCCCCAACGCTGTCACGAGCCTGAACGTGCTGGTCAAGTCGTACGGCTTTGAGTAGTTGATTGAGACGTGCTGCTTGTCTCCGATGCGCAGGTGGAACGCAGGGTGGTCGCTGAGATTGGCGCCTACGCCTGTGGAATCGATGATGACGGGAATATCGTGTTTGTTGAGGAGGGATGCAGGGCCGACGCCGGAAAGCATGAGGATCTGGGGGGTATGGACTGCACCACCGCTGATGGAAAGATTGAGAGATGGGATCGCTCAAGGAGGCGGAGGGACAGACCAGACGATGACTTCTTTGCGTGCCCTAGCACGGAAGATGGTATCGTGTTCCTGTGTGTTGGCAAAGTCGACGGCGAACGCACGCGGGGTGCCCGAGGAAGAATCAAAGAGAATCTTGGTGACGCGGG
>JBBPNU010000693.1:0-14110 GCA_038091055.1 Leccinum angustisporum
GGATCTGTCGTTCCATACGTGCTTGATCGTGGACCCCCCTTTTGCGGGCGTCGAACCCAAGAAGTCTAAGGAGTTCATGCTGAAATTGTCTCGACTTAGTGTGGCTAACTGTGACGACACGTAAACCTATCAAGGCCGTCGATATGGAGTGCTTGCACATATTTACGATGAACTTGTGGGCTCTCGATGGAGTCTCGTCTTACCAAGGGGATTGGCTACTCAAGTCTGCCGTCACAGAACTGCACTTCCATGTTAACCAGCATGAAACACTGTGCATGGACTTCTGGCTGAATTGCACCCTCACCGGGCCTCACGTAAATCCCGCAGTCTCGAGGTGCTGTCTTTCCTGGTTAAATTGGCAGATAGGCTTGGGAAATTGCTCTATTAATCTTGGCGGACATGTTGGCTGTTCCTGCTTTGGGGAACCTTATAATATTCATTACGTTCGCTCACGGTGCGAGTGGTAAGTAGATGGGACGCCAGTAACGAACGTAAGTCGACGTGTACCCCTTGTTTGGTATCTCGCTTGATCACTGAATTACGTATCTTTTCGCCTCCTGTAGGAGCTCTCCCGATCTATAAATGGTATGGATCTCTAAATGTGTAAGATCTGCACCGAGAGGCTCATTGTGTTTGCTTTGCCTTGTTGCATGGCGCATCAGATATTTTGCCTGACGTTCGACGTACCCTTCACGACAAGGTCGATGCGTCTAGTGACGATCCTAACTTTCTCAGGCATGTAGATTTTTTCGGAACCGTTTTCCGTTTGGTGGACGGGGTGTGGTCGGAAGGCATTACAGTATAGATTTTTGGAAGGGGTTTCCATTTGGTGGATGGAGTGGTCAAAAAGTGTATTATAATACACGAAGGCATGGTAACATGCAATGTCATCACGTCATCCACAAGCTCTTTCTGTCCTTCCCAAGGGGCCGCTTCGTATGCATATGCGATTACCCAAGACGCACATAGAACTTATACTAGTAGCACACCACGTGATAGCTTTCAACTAGTAGCCGGTCCCTGCTTCGACGCATAGTCATTGATTGCGCCTATCGATCACCAGGGCATGATCTGGTTATACTACACTGCGTCGGCACCTTGAAATCAAAGTCGTTGTCGTCTCATGCGTGGCAGCTAGGCACGACATCGAGCAACTACCAGTGGGAGAGGCCGAAGTCTTGTGCATAGGAGGCCATCAAGGCTGTGGACGAGCCCCAACCAACCAGTACATGCACGGTGGCCGTGTCGGAGATCGTTGCGTTAAACTCGCCGACAGAGGAGGTCGGACCGAGACAGGTTGGATACGTTAGCGAGCAACTGGTGACACTGGGTCAGACCAACGAGCTCATACAAGCCAAGATCGTCGGGATATGTTGCTGACGCGGATCAATCTGAACGGCTGTTGTGCAGAAACGATGGTGGTACCAATGGGTTGGCTTTGATAGTGAATTGCATCGTCGAAACGTAGTACGATTGTAGCGATCGGCGAGGAAAATGAAAGCAAGCGCCCAGGGCACGGCGTGAGCGAACACATGTTCGTCAGGTGATATGATAACGCACTCTTTGCACCACGCTCAAACCTAGCCTACCAACTTCCAAGTATGACTTCTAAGGTGCGCCTGACAAAGAGGGATGGTGAGTACGTACATGGGCAAGATCATCTGGGGAACTGACAAGAGAAAAAGGGCCGAGTGGCCCCCGCGGACAGCAGGTTGATGCATCGGCGAGCAAAGACGATGAACCCAAGACCGCTGCAAATCAGGCACTGAAGGATACTCGGGAATCGAGTGAAACCATTATCGCCTCCAATATCGTTGGCTCAAACCCGATCGAGATCGAGACTGTAGAAATCACAAGTTCTGTCAAGTTTGTCCCTGAAGGGAAGCATGTCGTGAGCGCAGGAGATGAAAGAAAGATTCGACGATGGAGAGTTGCGGATGGAAAGGAGGTGGGCAAGCGGATGGACACTGGAAGTCTTGTTTGCGACCTTGCAGCCTGAGAGTCTCACGGGACGGAAAGTGGATCGTGGCTAGGACGGAAGATACGGTCGAGCGACGGTCCGTTTCCACAATAAGGTTTGAGAAGTGGAGCTCCCGGATGTTCTTCACGAGCATAATTCCAGGATACATCTCCAAAGGGAAAGAGTACGATTCAACTGCCCGTGAGGCTCTGGCGCGGGCCAACAGGTCAGTGGGATGACAAGCCATCACTGTCTTGGCGAGTGCGAGTGCGAGAGGCTGCTCCTCTGCGATCTGTGTGCACAGCATAGATCCAAGCGATGTCTTGTAGTACATGAGAGCACTTTTGCGGGAAATATAATCAGGAATTTCTACCGACTCAAATACGCGTGGAAGGCAGATGTTGGCAAAGAACTTGCAGACACGAGAGAGTTTGTGGAACGTCTTGAGTTCTTCTGGTGGTAGACGTTCATTGGATGAGGTGATGGATTCAAAGACGCGAAGGTAAATTTCGTTCGGCATGATCGTTTAAGACTTTTTCGTCTCTCCGTCGCTCGAGGGCTGAATAAAACACAAGGTGAGAGACAAAGTGAAAACATATTTTGAACTCACTAGTCCACTCGAGGAGAGACATGTCTACCGGACACTGATCGATGTAGACAGCACGTCAGCTCGTTCAGCTCGATTTAACCTCCGCCGCAACGCTCCGAATGCGTGTCAATTGGGAAGCATTATGCATGACTCCTACGACCTTGGCAATTGTCGCCGATTTGTCGGAACAGGCAATGTCCTCTATATCATAGTGCGCCATACGCCAAGAGTTCTTGATATTGAACTCAAAAATATTTTGACCGACCCCCCTTTCTTCGGTTATTGATATGTGTATAATGTAGTAAAGGCACTCCCGGCTTGGATTCCAGGATCGGTGTTCAATCATCTTACGTTGCCGAAGTCCCAGCGTTTCATGGTCGATGCCGTGAACGCACCGGTACTACGAGTGGGTCAAGCGGCACATCGTACGTCTAGAAATGAGTAGCCCTTAAAAGTTCATGTCAGTTAATAAATAATGTTTCTGGAGTAACTGCTGAAAACCTGCTTGTATTTGCTGCACTGCATGGCATATTAGATCACATTGCTGAAATCCAACAGATCCTTCACGAGAGGCTCGGTGCTGTCTCCAGTCTCAGTGAGCTCAGCCGTGTGGATTATTTGGAGAGATCTTTCTGTTTGGTTAACGGGGAGTGGTCACAGAGGCTCTAGTATATATAGTACACTGCACTGAAATGTTTTAATATGGAATGTCTTGATAACTACGGTCCTTCTCTCGAGGAACATTTCATATACATAGCACCGGTGCCTGGTGGGAAGGAAGTCAGCATCCATGTCAATTGACAATTGCGTGCTCGCTCAGCCATGTCACAGAGTTGAATAACACCTTGACGAAGTCGTTTTGCATAGTTAGTAAGGAGTGCTCTAGATATTGTTGGGCTCCACTCGTTGTATTACGACCGTGACTCATACTATCGGTCACGGTGTTTGGATACTTTTGCTCGTCGCACGACATTGCCCCGCTAATGCTCGTCGTTATCGTATGTGCAAACAAAAAGAGCGGTGATCCGATTCTCACCAGACATTGAGGACGACCGTCGTACCTCGTGCAGATAAAATGGTCCAGTGGAGCCACTTAAACCGTTGGCATGCTCAACTTACCTTGGGAATGTAGTACCCTTGATAGATATCGTCTTCGTTGGTCGCATGGAGAAGTACTTGGAAAAGAATATCAGTGGAGTTACGACTCATCATCAAAAAGTGAGCACACCGATAGGCAATAACTGGGTGCTAGCCCATTGTCTCCCGCATGAAGGCATCCACATATGGGCCATGACAACGATAGCCTATCCTCAAAGTATGGAAGCTGCTGTCGCCCGACCATGCTGCAGATCTCGGCCAGTGCCTTGGGTGGTTCATCGTGAGGCGGATAAATATAACAAGCATTACCTTCGTCTGTCGAACAGCGAAGCGAAATCAGTCCGTGATCCAAACAAGAGGAAAGTGAAACGAAATGCCATCTCGACTATAGCTAGAGGATGTTGGTCGTTAGCCTCAAGAGACATATTAGGGTGAGGAGATCCATACGGTCAACATCTAGCCCCTAGAAAAGGAGAACGATTAGTGATAGAGTGCCAGTGCGAGATGCCGAGTGGGGGCATAAATCAACTTACGTCCTTAACTGTTACTCCAAGTCTCATTTGCAGTGTGAGCGAGCGGTACTTCCACTGGTTCCTCGTCTGGTCCCTTGAAATTGGTTTATTCCCACATGATTCCACGGAGAAGAGTTAAAATCGGTTCGGCGGTCGTGCCATGTATGATGAAGGGGCTATAGACGTCTACATTATTGCAGGACGGTGATGAGACAAGAGACTCACAATATCAACCCTGAAAGGCGAGGGTGATCTTAGTCGAGGTAATGAATTATTTCGAGTGGCCGAGGACGGTAGGATATCGGTAGCTGACTTTCGTAAAGTGCCTTTCGACGCATTCCGATGGGAAGACGATAGTGAGGACAGTGAAACAACAGATTTCGTAACGCGGTGTTTGGAAAGCTTCGATGGATTTGGGAACTCGACGCGGAGATGGAGGAGGTTCGTGAGGGGAAACGTGAGGATTTGGCAAACTTGACGAGTGAATTGGGTAGTTGAGTACAGTGTTGTGGGACTCCAAGTTGTTTCCGAAGCATCTGAGGGTCTGAGGAAAACACAACTTCGTGCGATGCTGCAAAGGGCATGGAACGAATATATTCGTATGCAACGCACAATCTGCGTACAAGATCGCCGTCGGGACTTGTGTTGACAACTGGGGTGTCACAGGACCTCCAGCAAGATGGAAGTCATTTTGGAATTTTGTTGGTTGACCGTCGCGGAGGGAGCTATCAACGTCTGATGGTACAGCGGACAGCTTCAGTGGATGCGAGGTATAGTTGGACTCTTCATGTGTCAGTTGTGGTCCTATGGGGTCGTCGAACTCGTGTATGACGACAAAACTGCTTGTGGAAGAACCATCTGACAGATATACACCCGAAACGTGGTTTCTAGAATGCCCCGCTTTGGCTTTTCCGAGGGGCAGGTCTTGCTTCCCAGAGAGTCCTCGTTGAAAAGGGGTTGATAGTCGCCAAATTTTCTTCTCCCCAAGCATGCCGGGGCCGCGCGTGCTTCGGCAAATAGCGGCAGCGTCCCGCAAATATCGACGAGAGTCTTCGTCTCCCGACACTCCCGTTAGCTGTTTCGATAGCTCCAGAACCCAAGAAAACATCTTTCTACGCACAGCACGAAGAAGTTCGGTCGCTTGGAGGGTGGTGGCTGGGTCAGGCACGGAGGAAAGGATGCGACGGAGCAAGAGGGAGATGGTATCCATCGTCACCAGTTCCAGCCAGTTGGCCTCGACGTCCCGGACGAGGCTCTCAAGCTCTTCCAACAGCGCATGGCAAAAGGAGGGTTGTTGGAGTTCTCGATGCCATTCCCAGTGCGTGTTCGACAGCAGTCCGACTTGTAAGATAGCCTGAGCAAAGAGCAAATGTACTTCCGGACGACGGAAGGTCAGCGACCGAGCCCGGAGCTCCCGCAAGACGTTGAGCCATTGAAGTAATCCGCCACTCCGGAGGTGTCCAAACGCCATATACTCATGGATGGAAAGATCCACAGGGCAGTCAGCCTGGTTTGCCATGACTTCATTCGACGAGTGGAGTGTAGAACCAACGTATTTTTGCAAAATCTGGTATGGCCCTGTCGGAAGCGTGTGTGTGCAATAGCCGCGGATGTCGACACTATCTGACAATTTTGAGGCGAGAATACGAGCACAGCTGTCGTACCCATAGAATTTCAATCCATTCTCAACACAGACGGGTTCCTGAGTGCTGGGGATGGACGATGTCTTGTAGTGTGTGACAATCAAAGGTTTCGCATCCGAAGCGAGTGTGATTCGCGATCTGGGGTGCTGGACAAGATAGGGCTGGAGGGCGGAGTATCCACTGAGTTTGATATACGTATCTTTTTCCTCGACAAGAGGGGAACAGATATCGACCAGAAGATAGGATGTAGCAGAGCGCCACATGTTGAAAGAGACTGGGCAGTCTAATTCAAATACGACGACCTCGGCACGGAGCTGTTGTGCAGGCAATGGCCACTCGTGGACGGCTATCTTCATATTCTGGTATTCCCTTTCAAGTGAACACTTGCGACAGTATTTGTCGTGATGTTCGAATCCCCACTGATTAACGACATACTCGTGATCCGCCTTAGCAGCTTCTCGCTGAACCTTTTCATACTCGGTATTCTTTCTGTCGAGTTCATTGACCTTCTCACGAACTTCGCGCCGGGCGGCTTTCTCGATTTTGGCCTTGAGGCACTGGAGATGCGAAGACTCTTTGTAGAAGCGGACGGCGAAACTATCTCGAGTGATTTCCGGAGAAAAAACCGACCACTGACTGCAGCAAAGTGAGTGACGACGAGCAAGGTACTGGTGTGCAAGGCGAAGACGATCGAGGCAGGTTGACTTGGAAAGTAAAAGCTGCTCAAGAAGACTCGTGGGTATCTGTGGTGAATACTCGACCAGCATGGGGATTTGCTTGATAGCTATCTTGTCGAGTGCGACCCAGAGCTCGATCATGGTCAATAGCATGACCGACAGAGATTCCGGATTCCTCCTGTATTTCCCCAGCGCACTTGAGGAGTACTTATTTGCCAAGAGCTCGAGCTTCTCGCAGGCTTCATCATTGTTCGTAACCCGCTCAACCCACGAATCGATTCCTTCCTCGACTGCTCGCTCCACATCATAGAGTGCAACGTAGGGTTCAGCACGATATGCCTCCTCGAAAAAGGACCCATCAGAGGACAGAAAGTCGTCCAGAACGCCGCGACGATGATGTTTAGGGCGGAAAGGGGTGCTAACTGGAGTGACATTGTGATTACCAAGAGAGTTGCGGATGTAGTCTCCACTGTTCTCCAGTGACAGCTGAATGTCTTGAGAGAGATTGAGTTGAGAGGGGGTCCAGGCAGGCGATACACGCTGAGCTGCCTGTACCTGTCCCCACCGCTTCTCAAGCGTCGATCGGAGGTGGGCACATGTCTGCAAAACAGTTTCGGAGAGCCAACCTGAGGCAGAAGACCCCAGTTTATGCAAGCGTCGGGGTCTCCAGAAATCCCTTCGCCCGCAAGGCAGCACATGAAGAAAAGCATAAATGCCTTGTAGGTATCATGCCCGAGCGTCGACTTGTTCAATGAAGTCTGAAGGGCAACCCTGATAACCAGCCAGAGGGATGAACGCCGCCATGGCAACTCTGAGTTGTTCCAAACCACGTTGTCGCCGGAAATTGACCAGTTCCATAAGAAAGGTATGATCATTGAACTCGTTGTTGGGGATCTCGATGGCAGGTCCGGGATACGAGCAGATGAGTTTCCCTTTCGTGGTGATCACGTTCTCAGCCAAGGGGGAGACTTCAAACGACTCGAAAATTGTGACATCTTGCTGTTTCCTGAATACGACAGCAGCATTCTGCGCTCTGATGAAAAATGCAACGACGTCTACATGTTATGAGTTTTTGGGGTATCATCAGGCTCGAAGGCTTGCTCACCTCCCACGGCCATGCTAGCGAGTTGGGATAGCGCTCGGGAGCTATCCAGGATTGTCATGCAAATTCTCCAACATTCGCAAAATTCTGCGCCACTCGGGCAAATTGGCTTGGCCGACGTGTTCAGAGTAAAGACGAGCAGCAGAAGCGGCTGCTCCAGAGAGTGAATGGTCATTGTCGACAGTGTGATCGTCACCGTTCGGAAGCTGAAGAGGACAGAACACATGCGTAACGAGGTAGTTCAGCGTGCCTTGGTCCAGAGGATCAAGGAGAGATTGGATCATTCTGATACGAGAGCGGATTTAGAGTAGATAGTGAAACGTTGAGGGTACAAGGACCAGAGCACGCGCAGGCTTCATCTTTATACTTATCGATCTGTGGCGAGGATTTCTCAAAACTCTAAAGTCTGCGTTCGAATAGCACAGGATACACTTACAGCAAACTCGGCCGCAACTCAAGACACGAAGTCCAGACTCTGATGACATTGATGGCTTGCATGGTTACGTTCCTTTGTTCCCTTCCAATGTCCGCATCCACGGCACAGGAAAGGACCCACAGCGAGTCTCGAAAGAACAAAGGGTCAACTTGACAACTCGTTTTTGTCCGTCCGGGGACCAGTGGATTCACAGAGTCTCACTAGACGTAGAATCATACCATACAAGCATGAGAATATGGAACCGGCGAAAACCTGGTTATTGTGAATGACCATGAAGCCTTGCGCTTGTTCGATACCTGCGGAATCCTGTACAAAATACTTAATTAGGGCCACTTCTCAGAAAAATTTCACCCACCTGAGTAGCGTAAGTAGTAAGGAGGCTCCGTCGCCGAAAGCAACTTTCAGATTGGCGATGGTCGATAGCATCCGAACAATGGTCGTGGAGTATCCCGCGGAGTCAACACAGAGTCCTCTCTCACGCAGTATCACTTGATGGTGATGCGGCCTTCGCTTACATTTGCTTGGGGATGGTGTTATATTACATACTTACTTGTAGCGGCTTAGCCGAATCGTGGCGGCCCATCAGGTCAGGACAAAGTACATCACGTGACATACATGATTCATTTCGGCACGATCAATGAACCCAAGTTGAAGCTTGATTAATCAAGCTTGATGATGAAATCAGCGTTGCTCTGGTGAATACACTCACCTCGTCTAGTAGTAGTTTCTGTATCAGTTGACAAGTTTCTGGTCCTCACACGACATCGGAGGATGAGGTCTATTATCACAGGATGAGTAGCATATCGACCCCTCGCAGTTGATTACCAACCGGGTCTTAGGCGCCGCCGTCGTTGAACTTAATTCCTATTCTTCCTGCGCTTACGACATGCTTCCCGTCAGGGAGAAACCTTACCGACCATATGTCATCTTGAATGTTAACGTTGATCTCGGCTGGGTTTCGCGTCAACGATATCTGAGGCGACAATTATTTCACTCGATTCCAGTGCCTCATTTTCCGTGGTCTTGTGTTCATCGTCTTTGCTCGCTGATGTACCCACTTGCTGTCCACTTCGTAAGAAGCTGGGAGCCCGATCATACCTGGTGGTCGTCGATGACTATATGCGCCGAAGCAGAGGGGGCGAGTTAGTTGAAAGATATCATGCGGAGTACTACGAATCGGTGTGCGCGTCTTGAGTAATCGCATAGGTATATGCAAACGAAGCGACCCCTTGAGGAAAAAAGGCTGGCCTTCGTGTACTGTACTATAACACACCTTCCGACCACTCTCCGTCCACCAAACGAAAAACCCTTCGGAAAAAATCTATATGCCTGAGATCATTACACAGATTCAGAGCAGACCAGGTCGAAACTAGTCATGAGGATGCGTCGAACTTTGGGTAAAATATCTGGTGTGCCATAATACAATGCAGTAAACACAACCAGTCTTTCAGTACAGATCTTACGCATGTGGAAAATCGTACCTTCTATGGATCGAGAAAGCTCCTAACAGAAACGAGCAGTAATCCAGTAAGAGACACCAAGCAAGGAACACAAATTGACTTACGTCCTCAACAGGCGTGCCGCATCTACCACTCGCACGTGAGTGAGCGAAGCGAAGAAAAGTCTTCCCAAGCAGGGTCAAAGTCCAACATGCTTTCCAAAACATATAGAACCACTTCGCGAATTGCTGTCGATCCATCAACTGAGACACAAAGCACTTCGAGAGATTGCGGCATTTGATCGAGAACGATATACAGCTCCTGAATTGGCTCCAGTGTGTTGTACCCCGCATCACCCTTGGAAGCACGAAGGTGCAGCTCTGTGACGTTGGACCGCTGAAGCCAATCCACATCTTGGGCAAAACAGATGGCATCTTCGATAGACATGAGATCCATCGTAAGCATGCGCAAGCACCCCATGTCAGTGGCCGCGAGGAGCTCCTGACAACAGATACATTCGACCATACTAAGTCGAGACACTTTCACCTTGAGCCATTTCTTCTGGTCGAGGCCCACGAGGAAGCGGCTCATAACGTAGCAGTCATGGGACGACAGATTATCGAGCGACGGTAGTGCAACGATTGCATTCCAGTCCTCCGGATACACATCACGGTTCGAGAGCTGGAGTTTGCAGATGTTCTTCATCGCAACAATGGACTTGTTCAAAGTGAAGTGATCAACCGCCCGCTGAAAGATCCCGTTGCGGGGTCGCGGGTTCGTGAAATGACATGTCTTCACTTTCTGGGCGAGCGCGAGCGCTAGAGAGGTTGCTCCTCTGTGATTTGTGTGCATAGCATATATCCGACTGACGCCTTGTATGTGGAAGCACCACAGGCAATGGAGCCAGGAAACTCCACAACCTCAAATACGCGTGGAAGGCAGACGTTGGCAAAGAACCTGCAGACACGAGAAAGCCTGTGTTGTGGAATGTCTCGAGTTCTTCTGGTGGTAGTAGACGCTCATCGGACGGAGCGATGAATTGAAAGACGTGAAGGTAAATCTCGTTCGGTATGACGGGTAAGCCTTTGTCGTCTCTGCGTCGCTCGGGGGCTGAATAAAAACGGTGAGAGGTAAGTAAAAACCCTATTTAGAACTTACTGGACCACTCGAGGAGGGACATAACTTGAAGCATGTATCTGCTGGAAACCAAGCAGTTTGGACTGCTACGACGCCTTGACACCGTCTGACAACAACTACAGCAGGTGTAGTGTAAGTACCAGCTGTTGACGAATATCTTGGACGTCCCAATGGGCCACGCAAACTATTGAGTGACATGAGTGTTGTCTAAAAGAAATATATGGATCGCTTGTCAACGTACAGTGGAGCAGACATCATGCATACACCAACGCCTCGATATTGTACCTTACTACAAAACTCCTTTCAGACCCATTCCCCATCTACTAAACGGAAATGTGTCCCGAAATAATCCACATGTCTGAGAGGCAGGACCTTGAAGGTGACCAAGGAAAACAGGAACTTTGGGCAGATCATCTGATGTACGCGAAGGCAAGCACTCTTTTAGTATCCAGACCGATTAACATGAGAGGGTTCATATCATTTATGGACTGGGAAAGCTCCTAGAGGAGGGATGAAACGATAAGTGATCAACTTGAAGCGACCTTGCGAGTTCGGCCAAATGGATGACTTACGATTGTGACTGGCCCCACATTGATCTCATCGTCCACTCACAGTTGCAGCGTCAGCGAGCGAAGCGAAGAAAGGGCCGTCCACTTCCCGCGATGCTCCGACATTGTTTCCAAAATATCTGTAGCTATTCTCCGTGCGACCAACACATCAACCGAGAAAATCAGAGTCTCGAGAGACCCAGGCGCATCCATGAGGACTGAACATAGATTCCAGGCCGGGATGGACAGCTCCTGCATGTTACCCTCGAAAACACAAAACTGCAGGTCTGTGAAGTGAGGCTGATTCGGCCAAGGTTGATCGTTATTGGCGAAAGCTAAGTTAGTATAACACCGGAGGCACGTGCGCAAGGACCGCATTTCGATGGCCGTAATAAGCCGCCCAGCCAGTGAGCAGTCAAGCAGGCACAGCTGGCACAGCTGGGACATCTTGACCTTGATTTTGGGTTCTAAATCTGCGGGGTCGTACATAAAAATGCACTCGCTGAACTCCAACTTCTCGAGAAAAGGCAGTGTCGCCAGCGCGGTCCAATGCTCCTTGTTCACAAGGCAGCTCAAACACTGGACCTCACGCTTTTCATGTGTGACATCGCAGCAATGTACAGCCTGCCAGCTCGCGAGTCCACGTCGCAAACACCACAGGACAAGTGCAATTGCGAGAGGTTGTTTCGCAGCAATCTGTGCGGACAACATGTCGTTGTACTTGTACTCGTCGTCGCCATAGCGGTGCGCGGTGGCAGAAAAGCTGAGACGCTCGTATATGCGTGGAAGGCAGATGTTGGCGAAGAATCTGCAAACACAAGAAAGATTGGATAATATCTTGAGGTTCCTTTGCGGTACTACGAGTTTGGGTGGGGCGATGGTGTCGATGATGTAAAAGTAAATCTCGTTTGGTATTGTAGGCAAGATTCGGTCAACTCTCCGTCGTTCTGGAGCTGGGAAAAACGGCGAGAATTGGTGTAAACTGGAGACATAAAAACACGTTGTGAACTCACTTGACCATTCGAAGAGAGACATGACGTGACGTCATCAACATCTTTCAATGAATCCTTCCACAATATCATTGTTGCCCGAACCGTGCTTCGTTTGACCAAGAGACGCGCGAGGTTCGAAGGATTCAAAGACAATGCAGCAGAGTAGCGTGAAATGCATTCTTCGACCGCATCGCTACGTCGCCAATGTCTTCCAACAGGTTCCCCTACGCGCCTGCCAGTGAGCCATTCCGCAGCCCGTTCATGGTCTCCTTCCTCCAGCGACATACTTGTGAGTATGATGCACATTCGGGCCTGAATACGACCTATTCGTCAATTCGTGCTGGTCAGGATTACTGGAATTTACATACCCGGACTGTGATATATATAGTTTTGTTATCCATGACATCGATCAAGTCTTCGACTTGCGAAATAGCTTCATCGTGTCTTCCACACTGAAACAGGACGATGGCCTGTATGCATCAGCAAAACCAGGATTTTGCCATAGTAATCATAGTAGTCATAGTAATGCATAGTTACCCATAGTTTATCCATAGCTGACATAGTGCCATAGTTGACATAGTCTGCATAGACTGCAATAGGGTATAGACAGTCTGTGACAGTATATGGACAGTCTGTGACAGTGTATGGACAGTAACCAGGATTTTTCCACAGGAGTCATAGTGGTCATAGTTACCCATAGTTTAAACATAGCTGACATACTGCCACAGTTGACATAGTCTGCATAGACTGCAATAGGGTATGGACAGTCTGTGCTAAATCTATGCCAGGCTGGGTTCTAGACAATTAATATGGGTGTACAAAACTGAGACTCTGATCACCGGATTAGTTTACTCAACTTGAAGAAGTTGTACATACATGTTTGGGTGAAGAAAATTCATCAACAAATCAGTCACACAACTTGAAGTACAAAAGTGATCACCATGACTCGGACTGATCTACAAAGCTTGTAAATGACTTGAAACATAAACATCCTACTATAGTACATTAGTAAACTACATAGCCGACCCATGTGCTGTCGTTGCCATTGCAACTTGAACATCACAATTGTGTCACTTTTGCGTCGTCGTCATCAGGTCGTCAGAGTCAGAGTTGGTGCTGCAGCCAATAGTAGGAGGTTGATGGTATAGTCCACAGGCTGGAAGACGACTCGGAGGACACTGTTCCGTCATCGTCATTGCATCATCATCAGAGTTGTGGTTGCACGAGGGACAGGGACAGGGATGGGACTCAGGCTCGGATAAAGACACTGGGGGCGCGCGTCGTCGACAAGTCGTTAGTACATCATGATGGCACGAGGACAGGGATGGGGATGGGATTGAAATGCGGACCCCCGGGCCGGCCCGTGTCATCATCCTCCAGGTCGTGACGTCGTGGTGACATGAGGACGGGATGTCTGTCATTGTCCGCGCGATCGTGTCGTCGTCGTCGTCGTCGTCGTGGCACGAGGACGAAGACGGAGAACCGCTCATCACAAGAATTGAGCAAGGATCGCCGATATCTGGTGGGAGAAAACCACTTAGGTGGTACATGGCGTGCAAAAAATGTGGCACAAATTCCATCGACACCAACGTCTTCAACGAAGACATTTTTGTTAAACATTGCCGCATAAATGTCGGATCCATCGTCGATCGAGGACTTCCTTTCTTTTTGCTTCACGATCAGCTTCTTCCGTTACATGGGGACGGGATAGTATCAATATTGCTGTCCTTTGTTATCGCGATCATGGTGGCACGAAGACGAGGACGGGGATGGATGGGTGTTGCTGTCGTTGTCATTGCGGTCGTGTCACTGTTACTTCGTCGTCGTCGTCGTGGCACGAAGACGGGGACAGGGATGGGGTCCTTGTCGTTGTCGTTGTCGTTGTCGTTGTCGCGGAAAACGACGACGACGACGACGATGGGATAGAGCAGTAGCCTATCCACCCTTCCTCTTCGCCGTCGAATAGCCGCGTGATCA
>JBBPNU010000694.1:0-14098 GCA_038091055.1 Leccinum angustisporum
TACCCCAAAATGCAAATGATTGTCAAAGAGGCTCAGCGTCGACAAGGATACAAGGATAATGATATTTTTCTGTATCGGGCCCAGTTGGCAGTCGCAACGGAAGGTGAAATCGAGTATCTAACGTCATGAAGAACAGGAGCCAATTTATCAAAAGGGAGCTCGAACTTTGGGCTTTGGACTCGAACTCTGGCTTTGATTTCGACTTCGACTTGGAACTCCTTGCAGCCCATCGATCCCGATCTAGTAGGAGTGGTATAATCTAGGAGCTTCAACGTCGTCCTTTTCGTACGTACGAAACAACAACAGGGACATTAAAGCGTTTGCTGCGAAAAAAAGATCAGGTACAACACCTCACCGATTACCTTCAATCATAGTTCCACGAACACCATGCCCAGTGTTTCCACCGCCGCCGCCCCTTCCAATTGCGGCAATACTGACAGCTGCTAGGGTCGGTCCCCGTCGTTGGTTGCGATAGAGTATGTACTTCTGTGAAAGAGAAACGGTCCAGGTACACCTCATCACTGCAAAGAACCATACTTACGGACGCCAAACCCAGCGATGTCACCGCCGTAGCCGCCTCAAGTTCCCTGCGGTACCAGACACATATTACGCGTTGTTACCGCAGGATCGGCGGTGAATATACCTCCTGGAACACCCACGAAACCTTCCGTCCCTCAAGCTTTCAAGGTCAAGCGCCTGTCGGTCTGGAAGGCACTGGAGAATCAGACCGTTGGCGAGAGAGTGTGACTACCTCTGACCGCGCCTTCGGCCGTGGGTCACCGGGTGGGTATGAATGGAATATCAATATCGGCATGAAAGCCCGAACGTCAAGTATAGGATGGCACAGGTCTCAGGCACAAGTCGTGCTTGAACCAAGATTCCCCCCCTCCTGTCGCTCGTTCGACGTTACCGAACATCATTGGGTGCCTGTTTTCTGTTTGGCGAGCCACGGAACGGAGGGATGACGGCGGTCTCCGAGTGGGTCCTTTCCAAAACCGTTGGTACACGATCGAGTTCATCGGATTAAACTTGCAAAGCTTTGCGGCCGAACTGCCTAATAGTTCAAACGGAGCGTTTCAGGGTCTAATAAAAGAGTCAGAGGCATATGCTCCCGATATAACTCACTTAATAATGGAATGAATGTATACAAGATCACCGGACTCAAACTGCCAGCACGAGCACTGGTGAAGTAGCAAGTGGCAAGGTTAAGTTTGAAGCTTGACAAGTATGACAGATCTTGCCCAGGCGCAGCAACTTGGTGGCATTTTTCAAATCTCGAGAATAGTGAGTGAAACACTCGCTCCGAGATCGGACTGAGTATAACACGCTGTCTCGGAAAAGGCCTCGATGTCAGTCAGTCACTTCGCAAGCCTAAACATGAATTGTGTGGTCGGGTTCAGGGTTTCATGCCCAGGAACTTTCCGGGTCACCTTCTCAACGACATTTATCCTTGAATCCGACAGGGTCCTCAGGTTTGCTGGCATGAAACCTGTCAGATCGACTGTCTTGTCATTGTGCCCAATCCAAATTTCCGAATGGTACCCAATAGGGTGTTAGTCAATTTGGGCGCTAGTTCAAGTGCACGGGCGCGCGGATAAAGGTAGTACTCTTTACAGCGACTTCGAGGGCGAATAAGAAAGAAAGGAGAAAAGGGTGTCAGAGTTCGCTATAGTTCAGTACAACCGAAAACTCAACAAGACTCAAGTATAAACAAAAACGATTTGCGTATTGCGTCCTAGACAGTGCACAGGGGAATCGGAGACAGCTGGAAGACAGAATGATTCAAATGAGACCGACATCCGGGAACCTTGTATCCAACCAAACCAAGCACATGAAGTTTCTTTTCGCACCACCAACGGTTGATGGGGTCCGAGAACCGACAAGTCGAGACTCGTGTTCAAAAAGAGAGACAAAAAGAAGTGGAAAAAGAAAACAGAAAAGTGTTACCCCTATCATAACCCACAACCCTATCTGCCTCAAAGCATCCGATAAGTCAGGGGACGTTGCGAAAAGAAAGGAGATTGAGATTGATTATTACTTGTGACCCTTCCGAATAGCCAGTCCGGATTGGTACGGCGGTGCCTGTTGGCATCCGAGTTAGACTCACTGATCACCAACCCATCCGTGAGTCGGAGAGATCTTGCACAAGGAATAGTTCGCTGGCCCGGGAGATCGGACTCGTAGCGCCTACAGCCGACGGCAGCTAATAGTAATAGCAACCTGGCGATTCGATGGATGTCTTTTGGATGGCTGTCAGCGTTTCAAGGAAAGGCCCGTCCGAAGTTCCGACCTGTTCGGATGCTTGCCGGAGGTCGGACGCCTCTACGTACTTGCTGGATGCAAGTATGTATGCTCCTCGACTGCTAACCCGGAAGGAGTTCGCCCAAAAGCCGCACGCGAGATGAACGGATAACAAATCGTACCAATTCATTCCCTTCCTGGCGAAGCGGGGCTTGCACCTGCAAGTACTATGGTACTTCGCTTACTCAACTGATCAGATGACAAAACCTGCAATGGAAGTGACAAAAAGGGCGACACTTACGCCAAATGGGTCCACGGAAGCCGTTTAGTTCAATTTTATGATTCAATACGCAAGACTGACCCAAGGGTAAAAGACTGCCATTCAAAGCAAGAACATAAAAAGGGCGGCGCCCGCTTCGGAAGCCTGTTCGGAAGCACCGAGCGTCGGTTCGCCAAAGATCAGATGAATCGTGAGTACGCGTGTCAGTTCCTTGACTGGTGCTAGTTACTTGCGACCCCATCATAACGGCAGAAGTCGAGAGCTGGACAAGTAGTTACTAAGCATAAAACAACCGCAGTGTCCGAGTCGGACGAACAGTTTTGACGCCTAGCGAAAACGGGGCTGGCGAACGACCGGAGCCGCAACGTAATAGTCCACCAGATGAATATTATAGTAGAATCGGGAAGCGACAACAAAGATTTGATTCATGGTGATACATACACCTACTTGTAGTCGTTGATTACTTCGAGGTGGTCTTGAGGTTGTCATAATGAAGTGGGCGAATATGACGGAGAACATTACTCACAGATGAGGCTCTCTGGATTCGATCGCAGCGATACGAACTACTTTGCCAGTGGAAGAATCCGGGAACGGACGAATCTCGGTCGAGGCGTTTCACATATATGCCAAATGGGTCTGTGGGAACCTCCTTGAATCGTGCGGAAGACGGGAATCTTTCTGAAAGAAGCTTATGTACGTACCTTTCGAATCCGCCCGCAGAAGCTACGGTCTAGTGTTCCGGGGATTTGGGAGGGTTGATTAGCATTAGCTAATCAACCCGGGTTAATTAGCGCTGATCCACCGTAATCTTGGGGTCGAACATTTTAGCCGGGTGGATTTGGGTGGATTTGACATGGGTCATGACGCATGCTCCTGCCTTTTGTAGTAGGTGTAATATAGCTGGACGTGCGGCGACGAAATAAACACAGTGTACGATGGACACAGAGCTCAACCGAAAACTTGAGACCCTAAGGCTCTACCTTTCCAACCTTCCTGACTCTTTGCCTCGCCCAGAACCTGGACTTTCTGTGTATGGCTTCAAGTCACTCAATGTCTCAGAAGAAGATATCGAAGACTATGGTGAAACGGGCGCCATCAATCGCCGGCTTGAAATTACCTTCGGAAGCCGACAAAAAGGCCCAGTTGTACTCGTCGAGCGTGGCCCCGGACTAGCTAGCATCGTCGACGTCCTACGAACCCACCTGTTGAAAGACCCATCATCAGCAATATTGAAAAAATGGGTGGACGACCTGACTGCTGCTGCAGAGCTCCATTTTTCACGCAGTGGGCATCCAGTGCGGGCATTGTTCTCAATTGCCCCTATTCATGCTGACGAGATCGCAGCTTCCTGATGCCGCACCAATGCCGCCAATGCCTCAGACGACTGTGGTGGTCAATCATACAGCCATTCCGAAAAATAAACGCACTGCACAAAAACTCGACAGTAAAATCATCAGTGACAGCAATGATCCTAACTATGTGGACTTACCAGAAGTTGAAGACGCTCGAAAGGGAGGTGCAAGGACACTTCCGTTGTTGCGCCAGGTTGCCGTATACTGCCACCCCAAAGATAATCCCGGCATTGAGCGTGCACGCTGTCTGGCGAGCAGCCGTTGTCATACCACATGGAGTTGGCCCCGATATCGCCAGCGCATTCTTGAACATGTGTCGAAATGCAACTATCTCAGCTAAAGTCATATGCTTGCGGTTATCCACCCTTTAACCACCCCTTCGATTCCAACCGCATGTCCCTTCTCGCCTGATGGGAAAATATCCATAGATCCCATGATACAAATGTTCTTGCGGTAAGCCAGAGCCATGCTTGCCACTGTACGTGTATTAACAATAATCTAGGTTCTGGCTGTGAAGATTTTCTCTGTCGTTCCTACATCCATGACTGATGAAAGGACAATGTCGACGATTACATGGCTCAATAGCCCTCGTCGGAGTCGACAAGAGTTGGGAACACTGCAAGACCATATCAAGATTCGACAATGGCATCGCAATAGTACATCGGAGGTTCGCTCGAGTTCAATTTCATGCTTACGAAGTCTTTTCTGATGATATTTCTAGGTCGACAAACCAAAGCCAATGATAAAATGGCGGGATGTCGAGGTAAAACTCGGTCAGAAGCGGCGCCTGGAACCAAGTGAAGACAACTATGCTGTCGGAAGAGCTGCACCACGACCGCGCTTCCTGCCACCCGAACCACATTCTCAGGCTGATGCCGACACTATCGACGATGGTAATGCTTGGCTCGATGAGCCACGTCAGTTGGATCCTGGCGCTGTTAATGCCGAGCGACGGACATTCACACTCGGCGGCCGTTCAGACATCAACATCCATGCACCGTATCTACAGGATATTCTCAATGATGTGGACACCATGGCAATCACTCAAGGCAGCTCAGGGAGGTCCAAGCAAGCTTCGAATGGCTTCACAGTTGCCAACAAAGCACTTCCTGCCAGCGCAGATTGGGAAAATTGGGACTAGTAGTGAGATATACCCTAATTCACCGTAGATTTCGTCAAATCCACCCGTAGATTAACGTAGTTCTCATTGATTGCTAATCAGCGTTGATTCACATGGGTGAATTTGAGTCTTGACGGACCGGGGGTAGATTAGCCGGGTGGATTTGCTCCGATTCCTAATCCCCGGAACACTACTACGGTCGGTGCACTCAATCCGCCAAACTGGATTACTTATCAGTAAGAACACCGCATCAAGCAACGACGACTGGACCACTTATCCATTCAATACTGTAACGCCCAGCAGTCCCGCGTGCCAGGTGGAGACAGATCCAGCGTACATTGCGCCCGTATTCGTCTATGGAAACCTTTGATCAGTGCGAGTTTCGCAGATGTAGATGCGGCACTGCCCAGATATTGACATCATTGGTAGACGCGAGGGACCTTGCGTCAAATCCAGCCACCATCGATAACATGACCAACGACTTTCGCTCGTCATGCCCTATGTGATACGCCCAACGTCGTAGGCCCAGGAGCAGAGGAACACAAATCCGGGCTCCGTTTAGCGCGACAGCTTCCGAATGGGTGTCCAAGTTAGAACGACGGTACCTTTTGTGGGACAAGTTCAAATACTCGCCTGTGGGAGGCATGTTGTGGCGTGGGAAATTTCGATACCATCTCTTGCGTTTCAAGCTGCCCAGCTTTGCTTGGCAGGTTCTCTGCCAAGCCGTCTGATTGCCTTCTTCTATACGTTATATCCCGGGTCCGCTCGAAGTACTAGTGATGCAATAAATATTAAAGAGTCCGAGAGCACAGGAACAATGATTAGAATAACACTATGCACATTTACAACACTACTCGTTTCAAAGGCACGATCTTACGGACCGCGTCCCTTTGGAAAGTTCGATATATAATCCGAATCGGAACGAAACATGGAGGGAATACTAAAAGAGAAGGGAAGAAGTCTCATCCGTTTCACCAGAGTGTCATGACTGCGCCTAACAAGGTAGAGCACAGAACAAGGATACCCCCGAAACCGAGAACCTGTGTGTTCGGAGACGAACGGAAACCTAGAATAAGGCTATCTCCAGCGTTGGCAGCAATAGATGGCCCGAGGGTGGTGGCAAATGGAGTCAGTGGATTGGGAGGACCAGTCACCGTTGCTGTTGGGGCGGACGAATCAGGATTTGGGTTTGCGTGGGCCAGCGAAGAATTGGTGACGGAGAACCGGGAAGAGACAGAAAAGATGCTGCCGTCCGTCGAGTCGAGGCAGACAACGAAGTAGTCATCGCCTTCTGGGACATTCTCGAGGAGAATGTTGAGGGTGGTCGAGGTCGGTGGTACTAATTTTGATTGAGTTTGGTCAAACTGGAGGTGAAAACGAAAGAGAAGGTGAGGGAGACGCACCGTTTTGAGCGACGTAGTAGAGGCCGTTTGATGAGATCCTTATGATCTCGAGGGCAAAGGTGCCTATTCCGTCGAGTTGACCCTTGGTCCACGTAACAGGATATGGCGAGCCATTGGCCCAGTTGCTGGATGCACTGGGTTGTTCGATGATAAAGTCTGTCCGAAGTCGTTTTTTTCAGCTTGCAAATTTGTTACAGAGACAGGAGGAGGCCTTACAAGCCCGGGTAGCGGACAGGAGAGAGAACACCAAGGCCAAGAAGAAGAACGAGAGTGTAGATTGAGGTGCCATAGAGACAAGAAATTAGAGAAAAGAACGAGAAGACAATTTTCGAAGAGAAAGACCGCGAGAGAAATGTCCTGAATTGTGGACCTGAAGGGTTGAAGGGCTGGAGAGAACGACGAAATGGGAGGATGTCTCCCAGTTCCGGTGCGTGAGTAATAATTGAAAACGGCGATCATCATCCGCGTGTTTGCACAGTAGCAACGGATCTTGACCTCACGTGTTTTTTATAGCCCCTACTGACGTTGGGTAGACTCGGGACGACCAAGTAGGTATTAAGAACACCCGCTCAACGTGGTAATACATTTCCCCGTGCTATACGTGTCCCGATTCCGTCCCGCTGGGGGCCGTCTGACGATATCACCGCATGCTCGTTCGGAGTAATTCAGACCACTTTTTCTCCTGCCCCACGGGGGAGATGAATCCTTCGGCTTCGCAGCGCTTGAATAATTGCCAATAGTCCTTTGGGTGCGGTGATACTGATACTACAAAAGATTGCTTTTTGCCTTTCCGATACTATTATTATGCGTGATGCGTTGATGCGGCAGGACCAGGAACTTCATTTCAACTCTGCGAGCAGTGCGGACCTTTTACCGTGATTCGTTCCCATGATCTGTTATCGTTCACGTTGCGAGAAGGATTGCTTGGCGCACGACATTAATTCCGGACGATGAGGCCTAAGGCCTGAGGGAGGACCCCAGAACAGCCTTTCCATCCAGTCGCGGACCCTGAACACCACCTTACCTGTCCAAAATTTCACTATGAGGAGGGTCCTCCTCTCTACACTCAACGCGCGCGTTCTGCACCGAACCTTTGTCACTTCTCAACCTTTTGTACCGCCCGCCTCTCTCATCCAACCCTCCTCAGACCCGCTCGACGACCACCTCGACCTTTCCCACCGTAGCATCCTCCAGCGCCCGCCCACCTCGACCTTTTACACTACCCGCTCAGACTACTACGAGATTGTCGGAGGTTTGCAAGATGCCATTCACTCTACCCGCACCACCCTCAAGTCGCTCCACCTCCACCCGCTCCCTAAATTCGCCCTCGACGCTCTCCCGCCAGCCTACCCTGCATGGGCCGACAGAGCGGACATGGGAGCCGAGCTCGGCGTCAAGCTCAGCGCAGGGATGTACAGGCAGCTGATTTTGGAGCTCAAGGAGCTTGAGCTCTACCACCGCATCGCCGGGTCGGCAGGGATCACTGAGCTGCAAGAGTTCCTTGGAGAGTTGATTGGCTCATTTGAGAGCACGAAGCAAGTGGAGGCGCGCGAGCGGCGCGTGCAGAAGAAGGCCATGGTGGGCAAGCGCGCCAAGCTGGACGAGTACGGGAGGAGCTATACCCTCGGTCGGAGAAAGACCAGTACGGCGAGGGTGTGGATGATCAAAGGTCGGAATCAAGACGGAGCTGTTGAAGATTCGAATGTCGCAGGGGAGGACCAGTCGTCGACGCCGTCAACGAGCGTGTCTGCCCTCCTTTCGCCCTCCGCCAAGGTCCCGTCTCCACCAACGACCTCCATTCTGATCAACTCTGCTCCCATCTCGGAGTACTTCCCCCTGCCCGCCGATCGCGAAGCCGTTCTTCGTCCGCTGAAACTCGCCGGTCTTCTCGGTGCCTACAACGTGTTCGCGCTTGTTCGCGGCGGGGGCACGTCTGGCCAGAGTGGTGCGCTCGCGGTGGCGATATCCAGGGCCTGTGCTTCTCACGTACCAGAGGTCGAATCTATTTTGAGAAAAGGTGCGCGTGCTGCTCAGTCCATCGCATGGTTGCTGATGGTCGTGACTAGCCAATTTGATGAAGAGAGATCCCCGTATGGTCGAGCGGAAAAAGACTGGGTTGGCCAAGGCACGCAAGGCGGTATGTTTCGATATTCTTTCGCCTGTCTTGCGGTGTGCTGACTCTTTTGCCCACAGTATGCCTGGGTCAAGCGTTGATCGATCGCGTCATATCCTCGCACGCATTATATATTCCTGTCTTATCATGCTAATGGACATTGTTCAATGCTTGTCTATCTTCTCGCTCGTGTTGCTGTGGCAGCCTTTAAAATTAGAGTGGCATGAAACTGATAACATAACTTTGGCCTCCAAACTGACGATACAGTTGAGATTATCATCTGTAGGGCCGGGGTGGCCACTGGCCTGTTAATCACTTTTGCTCGTATACCCTGGTAGCTTTACTAGAGATGACCCATGTGCTCAGGCTACAGGCAAGCATGGAGCGAGAACACCATGTGGAAGTATACTCGTCGCTGTGAAAGGTAGGGTATCGCGAGGATATATTAAGAACAAGTGAAAGTACTTGGTGCCAAGAGAAGAGCGGTGGGAGGAAATCTAATCTAGTCGGCGGACAAACCTCTCCAAGATGTGAATTAGCCGTCTACGTCTCTCCCTAGTATGGAAAACCATCGCGTGGTCGAGCTCCGGGTAACACAGCACCTCCAGCTGCCCCGTTCTTTCTCCTACTTGCCCTCTCCAATATTCCTGCAAAGACGACCCTCCATCTTCCCCCGTCAAATACCTCCATACCGCCTCCGCATTCACGAGCTGATCCTGACCACTCAACGCGACCGCCACCTCCCTTCCACTCAAATCCTCTCTCCACAACACGTTCTGAGCCCAAAAGAAATGCCGCGAGAGCGTGCGCGCCGCGTCCGGGTCCCGGCTCGCAAAGTACCACAACAACCATTCGTTGGCGGCCCAAGCCGTGGGGGTGCGGTACACGAAATTGTATGCGACGTCAGGGAGGTGGAGTAGGAAGGGGATCGGATCGATAAAGAGCGTCGCAACGATTGTGGTGGTGAAACGCGAGTGCGAGGTGGAGTTCAGGTCCACCGTACCATTGCTGCTGTCACTACTGCTGCGCCAGAGCTGTGCGGCGACGACGGTCCCGTAGGAATGCGCGGCGATGACGACGCGCTGGATCGAGAGCGCATCGAGCATCTGTTGGATCGCAGCGACAGTCGCGTCGCGCGAGAGGGGCGGAGACGTGATGCGCGAGCTGATAGGGAGAAATTCAGGCACGACGATGCCTGCGCCTGGCTGAGACGCAAGTTCCGCCAGGAATGCGGTGTAGGGGTATAAACCGATCTGGAAGAATAAAAGGATATCATATTAGCAATGTGAGAGAACTCTAGAAGAGGATAGAGCTAATACGTACGCCAACTCCGTGAAGGAACAACACTGAGTTCTCTTCAGGCGAGCGGTGGGGCCGGTACCAGTACGAGAGGCCCTCGATATTCGAAGGGCGCGAAAATAGGGTAAACGGGCGAGGCGGGAACGACTGGAACAGTCTCTTGTCGCTGTAATGACGGAATCCGAGCGCATATAGTCTAAGGCAGGTCACGAAATCGACGATGCCGACGATCTGGATGATAACGTCATAAGTTAAAGCAAGTAGCCATGTTTGAGCTTTGCACGGCTGCACGCACCATGTACCACACCAACGGCCGATGCAACATCCGTACCGGATCGAGCGTCAGCCTCATGCACGGCGTGTCCTTGTTGTATCCCTCCGGTAGCGTCCGTCCAAGCGCGCTCTCGACGAGGGTCAAGTACTCCGCAATTTCCTCCTTCCATACCTCACATCCCGCGTTCATCGGTGTCGAAAACAGCGCCCACGAGAGCCATTCCATGATGTTGTCCTTCTGGAAGAGTGGGGACTGGAAGAACCAGCCGGACATGAGGGGGTCGGCGGAGGGCCTGTCAAAGTACTGAATGCATTTCTGGAAGAGCGCTCGGCGTTCCTCGCGGGACAGGATGGGACCATTCGTACCCTAGTAGCAGTCAGTCGGGTTGACTCGGGGTAACGATGATGAACAAACCTTCTGAAGATGGTAACGCCTGGGCAAGTAGACAAATAGGAAGAAGGCAGCTTCCAACGATGCGTAAATAAGCGAGTAGGAACGAAAGGGCATCCATCTCAGGACAGAGTCAGCGGGAGCATGTCGTAGTAGCAACGTCCAGGCGACGTAGAGCACACTGAGCGGAGTGACGAGCTGCAGTGCTGTGATGACAACTCTAATGAATATGTATTCCGGTATGGTCTTTCCCAACATCATCTTGGTGAGAAACCAGAGCCTGAGTGAGGATAGTTTGTTGGAAAATAATCTGCACGTTGTCGACGTTGATGAACATCAGAGTACTCAGTGAAACAACAGACTGCGCGGGGAAGCTGACAAGTTGGAGCGTGCTCGGCATGTGCCGGCCTTATCACCCGTACTACGTCCACGAAGAGGCTAGAATCACCAATATTGGCTCGTAAGTTGTACAGAGGAATGCTTCTTCTTCTTTGATTGCAATAATCGACGTCCCCTTCAAATCCACAGTTACGTTGCTAGTGCTTTGCTTATCATCGAAACTTAGCCCCGTTGGGCAGGCAGCATCATGCCAGCACAAGGCATCCGAGTCGGATGCGTTCTAGAAACAAAGGAAGATCTAACCCGGGGACTAAACAATCATCGAATATGAAACAGACGCGTAAAAAAATTGCTGTCGTTCTATGGCCACAGAACTTGGCGCTGGTTCGAACGACGATGAAACTCAGTGCCTCACCGTGCTTTTCAGGGATCGTAGTAAGTGGCCGTCGGCGTTAGTTCTTAATCCCTGTCATCCGTTATCTCATTCTTCCAATTTGATCCAGCCGCACAGCCAAGGGGGTCTATAAGAAGCTTAGGTCTTCTGAGTCTTCCCCTTGCACGCTCACAGCTCGACATGTATCATGTTTTGAACTCGATGTTGGCTATAGCGGCGGTTGGCATTTTGGTCACCGCTCTTACTTTGCTCAAGGGACGACGACGAACGGTCGGAGGCGTGCATCTCCCTTCTGGACCCGTTCCTCTCCCTCTGCTTGGAAATTTCCTCAGTATCGATGCCAAGGAGCCCTGGAAGACCTATTCTGGTTGGGCGAGTCGTTACGGTACGCTCGAGTATTATGTTCCTCCACTATGATACTCATCACTTCTAGGCGACATTTTTATGTTCCGTGCCCTAAAGCAAGACATCATCGTGATCCACTCGGAAAAGATTGCCAAGGATCTCCTCGAACGTCGATCGAATATTTATTCATCCAGGCCACACCTTGCTTCAAAAGAACCGTACGTGATCATATCATTCATCAGAAAATACCAGTGCAAATGTACTTTGTTAGATTTGGCTGGTCCTTTAACTTCGGTTGGGCTCCTTACGGTGAACAGTGGCGCTTACAGAGGAAGACCTTTCACCAGACCTTCAGAGCTGAGGCTTCGGTTGCTCATCGTCCTGTTCAGCTGAGAAAGGCTCACCAGCTCATTCTGGATATTCTCAGTACACCTCGCGATTTTTATGCCCACGTTCACAGGCGAGTACTGTTCCATTAAGCGGGAGTGCGTACCAACTCGAAAATACTTGGCCAGGTATTCTGCAGCTGTGATCATGTCGATTGTTTACGATTACGAGGTTGCCCCTGGTCACGACCGTATGGTCGAGATACTCGAGCGTGGAAACCACCTAGCCATGGAAAGCTTGACACCAGAAACATCATGCATTATTGATGCTTTCCCTTTTGGTGAGTGGTCGCTGTTTGATTCGTCAACGCAATAAAATTGATCAGCATCTCAGTCCTCAACTTGCCAACATGGCTTCCTGGTGCTGTCATCAGTCGCAAGGCAGCAGCGTCTAAAGAATGTGTAGTGCAGATGTTAACAGAACCCTTCGAACATGCCATGAAACGCGAGGTATAGTTGACATTCATTCACATCTACTGTTTGAGCTAACCGAGAGCAGGCTGAAGGTAGTGATGCGTCAGCAATGGCACTTGACCTTTTGAAGCGCTCCAAGAACATCGACGATCCTCTGCGACTTGAATTATTGAAGGATACCTGCACAACAGCTTATGTTGGTAAGTCATGTCGCGAGGGAGAAATCTAGGGCTCAGCTCATCAATCAACATGGCAGCTGGTGCGGGAACAGTAAGTCTGAATGTTTATGAATGTGTGTTTGCAAACAGCCCAATTTGTTATAGATGACGGCAACGCTGCGATGCTTCATGCTCGCCATGCTACAGTATCCTGAAGTTCAGGAACGCGCACGAGCGGAGATCGGCGCAGTTGTTGGCACGAACCGGCTCCCCGATTTTGATGACCGGCCGAACCTGCCATACGTCGAGGCTATTTTGATGGAAACATTGAGAATGTATGTCATTGCACCACTCGGTAAATATTCAACCACGATGATTGGAACAGTTCTCAAGTCCGTCTCAGGGGTTCCCCACTGCACAACAGCCGATGATATCTATGAAGATATCTTTATCCCAAAAGGTGATCGTATCATGAAATCTGAAATGCTATTGTTGATGCTGCTTCGCATCTTCAGGATCTACTGTGGTCGCAAACGCTTGGTTGGTGCACGATCTTTTTCTTCTTTTTCCAGTCTTGACGATTACCTCGAAGGGCTATGTGTCACAACGAAGATGTTTTCCAGGAACCTGACGTCTTCATACCCGAAAGATTTCTCAAGGATGGGGAAATTAGTGAAGACAGAGCTGTTGATAGCGTTGTTTATGGCTTTGGGAGGTATCGTGACATTGGCTTTCTGGCTCGAGTTCGATCTCTGACCCAGGTCAATAGGCGTGTGTGTCCGGGCCGCCACGTCGCAGACAGTTCGGTCTGGGCTGCAGTGGCGTTCATTCTGTCCGTCTTCAAGATATCAAGGGCTCTGGGCGAACAAGGCGAAGAGCTTTGCGTTGAGCCAGGTTTCAGCACTGGGGTATCTATGTAAATGTTTTCGGAGTGGGCTTCGTTCTCCGAGTCTGATCTACATTCATTGACAGACAACCTGACCCGTTCCCCTGCACCATTACACCGCGATTGCCAGACGGTGACATCCGTAAACTTTTGACAGTCGACGTTTGAATTTCGAGTTCTAATGACAGGGATCACGAACTTCGGCTGAGTCTGTAGGTTTGTAGCATGCTGTTCTGAACACCCTGGTGCTACAGATGGCTTTGTACTAAATGGAAAAACAAAAGTAGTGATCATCCAAATCCTTGAAGAGCCTGCCCTACGATGCCAAGGTGTGGAAGCCAAGTCCAGAGAACGACGGGATGTGTCGCATGGTGTGTCGCGCGGTCTGTCAGCCCAAAGAGTCTCGTAACTTGCACGGAAGCGGCCAACATGGAGCATTGGTCAGGGGTAAGACTCCAACTCGTAAGAGCAGCGACAAGGCGAATAAACTGATCTTGGCCGCAATGTGAATGTTGGAGGGATCTGTGATACCTTGCACTGACTGAGAAGGTCGTTCGCGCTTGTCTGGGAAGTGTTGCACTGGGCTGGCGTCATGTGTCCAATGAATGTTCCGTCATGCTCAAATTGGTTGTTGTTTGTCAACGAAACTGGCATCTTAAGGCTGCCGGCCCGCAACGGCCCGATACGATCATAGCTCCTACCTT
>JBBPNU010000695.1:0-14096 GCA_038091055.1 Leccinum angustisporum
GTGTTGTATTCACCAGATGGGACTCACATTGTCTCTGGCTCAGATGACAAGACCATCAGAGTTTGGAATGCAACCAGTGGTCAACTTGTGGCAGGTCCATTCCAGGGACACACAGAAGCCATCTTTTCTGTTGCTTATTCTCCTGATGGGGATGAAATTGTCTCTGGCTCTCAAGACAGCAACATTAGAGTCTGGAATGCAACCACTGGTCAACTCATTGCAGATCCACTTCAAGGACATACAAATTCAATATTCTCTATTGCTTGTTCACCTGATGGGATCCAAATTGCTTCTGGTTCTGCAGACAGCACCATTCGAGTTTGGAATGCAAGTAGTGGTCACCTTCTAGCAGATCCTATTCAGGGACACACTGCAGCAATTTCCTGTGTTGCGTATTCACCTTATGGTACCCATCTTGCTTCTGGCTCTGCAGACATGACTGTGAGAGTCTGGGATGCAGCTAGTGGCCAGCTTGTGGTAGGCCCATGTGAGGGACATACAAGCTCAGTCTACTCTGTTGCCTATTCACCTGATGGCACCTGCATTGTTTCTGGCTCTGGGGACACCACCATTAGAGTTTGGAATTCCACTAGTGGTCAGCTTGTGGCAGGTCCATTCCAAGGACACACAAATGATGTTAACTGGGTTGCTTATTCACATGATGGTATCCATATTGCTTCTGGCTCTGGGGACATGACTGTGAGAGTCTGGAGTGCAGCTAGTGGCCAGCTTGTGGTAGATCCATTTGAGGGACATACAGACTCAGTCTCCTCTGTTGCCTATTCACCTGATGGGACCAACATTGTTTCTGGCTCTGGGGACAACACCATCAGGGTTTGGGATTCCACTACTGGTCATCTTGTGGCAGGCCCCTTCAAGGGACACACAGATGCAGTCTACTCTATTGCCTATTCACCAGATGGAGCCCATATTGTCTCTGGTTCTGGAGACATGACCATTATAGTTTGGAATGCAACCAATGGTCAGGTTGTGATAGGGCCATTACAGGGACACACATATTCAGTTCTGTCTGTTCATTATTCTCCTGATGGGTTACACATTGTTTCTGGCTCTGCAGACAATACCATCAGAGTTTGGAATGCATCTAGTGGTCAACTTGTGGCAGGTCCATTCCTTGGGCATGGTGGCATTGTCACCTCTGTTGCATATTCACCTGATGGTACCCATATTGTCTCTGGATCCAAAGACAAGTCCATCAAAGTACTGAAGATACAGCATCATGTTTCTTTTGGGAGTTCAGATGAGAGAGATGGCTGGATTGAATCTGGCAACAAGAAGCTTTTTGCTTGGATTGCACCTTGGAATAGGTCTCACTTTGGTCTTCCTGTTCACTCCTTGGTCATATCTCCCACTCAAACATATCATCCTGCTGATATTGATCAATCTTTGTTGGGAGAATCCTGGATATCTTGTTGGAAGGATTGATCATACCATGGTACTCTACAAGTAGTCTCTTTATTTATTTGCTTTGTACCCTACTATATGCCAAATGAGATTCATCTACCCAAGCTGTAGATAAGCTGATTGAATGAGAGCAGAATAAAAATAAGTCATGGAAAGCATAATGGAATATACATGTGGATTGAGGCAAGGAGGATGTTGTTTCACCAAGGAGGATGGCATCAACTCTCGAATGATTTTCAACTCCAATAATCCGTCACGTCCAAACGCGATGCTGTTACATTCTCCGAATCCGCAGGATGATTCAATCTCAAATATCCAGTGTTTCCGCGTCAGGAGCCATCACGCCCACATATGCATTCAAGTTATAGAGTCCTTCTCAACAACTTTTACACAAGAGGGAACAACACCTTCATGCGCACCACCCGCGCGATCGCACGCGCCCCCATACAAGTCCGAATACACTTTCTTCACCAACCACTCCGTGCGCCGACGTTCACGACGAGAGTGATCCGTCGGTCCTTGAGTGGCTCTGCGACGTCGTTGAGCCGGAGAGCACGACATCCAACATCGCACTCCGGGAGAACCTATTGAACACCAGCATCGCGTCGAGGCGGTTGAGCAGCTCCGGTGGGAAATACTACTCTGGATACCCAACGCTTCCAAAGTTCGCGCCATCACTTGACCCTTGGCAACCTCGGTAACTTTGCCGTTGGCATCGCAGGAGGAAGGGTCCGCGAGGATGTTGCTGCCGAGGTTGCTTGTCAAGCATATGCATATGATTGTATTCTGAAGCGTCGTTCACGGTCAGTGCATAGTCGAAGGGTAGGTCGGCGACTCGACGGCTAACCTTGAAGTCGACTTTACGACCCTGGCCATCTGTAAGGCTTCCTTCATCCAGTATCTGAAGAAGGATTATCGCTACGTCCTGTCAATGATGGTTTATAACCGTTTATAACCTGAGCCTCATATCATGCAAACCTTGTGTGGGCCTTTTCGAGCTCATCCAAAAGGATAACAGCTTCCGAAAGGGACCATTATATGTTGGCAGATCAAGAATTTGAAACGAACATAACGTTTCCTTCGAACCGCTGCTATCAACCCTGCATGTTGTTGAGTTACGGCTTCAACGAAGCACGACAGCAGATAGAAGAAAACTCACCACCCTCCTCAAATCCAACATATCCAGGTGCAGCTCCGATCAGACGCGATATTGAATGACGATCGTGATACTGTATACATTATATGAATGTTTCAGGCGTTATTAGCTTGCCTCGAACACCGTGCATACCTCTCACAGGTTGATATCAATCTCTTGGAAAAGTCAACATCAGACACGCATTGGTAATGAAAAAAGCGCATTTACAGTCCTCGATGTTCGTCATTGGACAAAAATGCTGCAAGAGCTTTTGAAATTTGAAGTTCGGTCTGAGGTTAGGAACATTCTGGCAGTGATATATAGGGAGCCAAACCTTTCCGAGACTGCCTGTGGGACCAAGGAACAGGAATGAAGCAACTGGTCGATTTGGCGTCTGCAAACCAGCTCGCGAGATCCGGACAGCGTCACTAATCACTGATACAACATGACCTCGTCTAACGACGCGTTGCTCAAAGGCGTCTTCCATCTAGACGACATCGTGGGTCACTGGACGCTAAAATGCAAGGCAAAAAATAGACTAACAATGGACCAGCTTTTCGCGCTCTCCTCGAAGGAGGTTTTGGACAGTGATTCCGGTAACTTTGGCGACGACTCGAGATATGACATTGCTCATCACTCGGTCGTGGAGTATCGCAAGGGGACTTTCCACGTCAATTAACCTGGTGGACGAGGTCACATCTGCCCTGTGGCTCGCTCACTGGGAGTTCAAGCCCAACGAACTCGAGGCTCTCGACCGGGAGATCGTAACATGACAGATCGAGCTTGAAAGCCTCAAAAACGAACTATGTATTCGGTGCAGAACGACGGACAAACCTTGAAAACGATCTTCGCTTGAAAGGAGAGAAGGCACAGGAGCTGACTGCTATGGGGCAAAATGGTGGGATCTTCTATGCGTCTGCTGCCTGCTGTTTATCGGGGATTTAACAGAGCGTGCGCGTCTTAACCGTATCAAGAATCGGAAGACACGCCTAGAAGACGCGAAACACGAGCTCGAAGTGGCCCAACGGTAGGACCAATATGAAAGGGCTTTTCAACTCCGTTTTGGTGTCATTCCAGATCTGGAACACCAGCTTCCAAAGGATAACGAGTTGAACGGTAATGTCTTGTCGGGAAGATACCGATCTGAGATGTACCGCGCGCCGTACACGGCAGCTGCAGAAAGCATGAGCAAAGTATAATAAGCAAATCTAGGCGCACCAGTTACCAAGGCGCTGTCTGCAATCTCGACGCCATGGGGGACCTCATATTTAGATTTAAGGCCACGCAGGATGGAGATGGTAGCCTCCACCGTTGGCTCTTGAGCCTCTTTGCACAGGTTGGAACCTTCTTTCCTATACTCGTCGGCTACGCCAGATGGGAACGTGAGCGAATATTAAAATACTATGTGTTGAGAATCTGCTGTAGTCGGTGATTTGCTGAGTGCGCTGCACTGCCGGGGGGACACCCGAAGAGACTTCAAGTTGAAGGCCGTCTGTCCACTGAACCGGGATCGCCTGCAAGTATGCTTTTCAGCTAAGCGCGTGTCTCCAGACGAGGACGCTGGCCCGGCGATCGTTTTGGATTGTTCCCGGAGTACTTTGAGCGACCAAAGCTCGCAAGACTGTTACCTGACTTGAGCGTCGATTCAGGTCGGACCAGGTATGTATATGAATCATAGTCTGTTCAGCTGGGCATTGGGCGGGACTTGAACTTGATTCCACTGGAAGGTGGGCCCATTTCTCCAATCACAACTGTCAAACTCGAGCGAAATAGAAAATTCAGGGTTTATGCCGTAACGTCTATTTTTGCAAATTCCTTAGCATACTTACTGACTGTGCTTAACTGCTTCTGGCTGGCATGACTCTCATGATCCAATTGTTCGTTTCTCCCTTTCCGGAACTCTTCCGTATTCCACCGTTTCAAGATTCAGAATGCCATGCGGAGCGCAAGCTTAACGCAACGCAATGTAGTCAAAGAAGAGACAAGAAGCCCAACTGGGCCAAGGTTTTCCCTGAGGCAGACCACTCACCAACTATCCCTGTGGTAGAACTGTTGCGAATCTTGGGCACGACCGCAGTTACAGCTTACAGTAAGTACGGTAAAGCACGCTTTTCACTTAGGCTTAATGGGGACATACAGCATATATCACCGCCTGGCTCCTACTACATTGCAATATGGCACTCAGCGACCCAAGCCTGCCGACATCATTACAATGACATAATGATACCCGGCTTCCACAAGACCCTGACTATGTTACTATAAACTCCAACTGTCTCCCGTGGTGGGTTCCTTGAACTTTTCCCCCCGGCTGTCATAATTCCAATGACCTCCATTCTTGCTGCTACTGTATTTCTCAGTGCGGTGGCGGTTCATGCCTCACCACCAGCCCTCTTTGCGCGGCAGTCGATAACTGCGCTGACGACTGCGCAGATTGACTACTTCAGCCCATACACATATTACGCGAGTACGGGTTATTGTACCCCCTCCCAGACGCTCGCATGGGATTGTGGAAGTATGTCACGGTTTATGTGCTACTCTAAACTGGTAAATACATGGAACGCTAACTCGTTCTCAATCCAGCCAACTGCGAAGCCAACCCTGGCTTTAAGACTGTTGCATCTGGTGGTGACGGCGACGCTGTCCAGTACTGTAAGACGCGTCGTTTTCCATGCGAGGAATTTGACTAATGGATTGTGCCAGGGTTCGTCGGATACGACCCCAATCTACACACGGTGATTGTGTCCCATCAAGGGACAAACACTGAAGAAATGTGAGGCCTAATATGCTGTTGCATGTCATCATGTATTGCACGTCTCTTCTCACGTCCTGATACCCAGATTGCCCCTCCTCACCGATGCTGATTTCTTTCTGACTAATTTGCACTCGACGCTCTTCCCAGGAATCAGCGAAAACGTTAAAGTTCACAGCGGATTTGCGAATGAGCAGGCAGAGTATGACTCGCGTCTCACTTCCACCTACCCTTTTAACTTGGCCGTGACAGCACTGCCACGGATATTCTTGCTGCGGTAAAGAAAACCATGTCTGAGTATAGCACGACGTCGGTAACGATGGTCGGTCATTCGCTAGGTGAGTATACGATATCTGCATCCGTCCTCGGCGACTGATTCGGGTTGACGATAACTCTCACCTCGACGTCGTCATTGTCCTGTAGGCGCGGCAATCACCCTGCTCGATTCGGTTTACCTCCCTCTGTGGTTGCCTTCGGGAACGACCTTCAAGACGATCGGCTACGGTCTCCCTCGTGTTGGAAACCAGGCGTTCGCTAACTACGTGGACGCCAACCTGGACTTGACCCACATTAATAACAAGGAGGATCCGGTTCCGATCCTTCCGGGCAGATTCTTGGGCTTCGTTCACCCGTCGGGAGAGGTGCACATCGAAGACTCTGGCGAGTGGGCAGCGTGTCCTGGTAAGTCATTATTATTTCGTGCTCGATTTTCAATGACGACCGACACCCGTCGAATCGGAAAACAGGCCAGGACAATCCGAGCAAGCAGTGCATCGTCGGCGACGTGCCAAATATCTTTGTTGGGGACTTCTCTGAGCACGATGGTCCTTACAACAGCATCACGATGGGCTGCTAAGTGCGAGACTTTGAAGTTGCAGATAATTTTATATTGATACCCCTTTGTTACTGGATTAAACTCGAGCTTGTTTTAATGTGACGGTGCCATTTTCTTTTCGGTATTCGCTTTTTTTTTTGGGAATTCAGTGGAGTTTTTTCTGGATTGCGAATTCTGGATGATCCAAGAGTTCCGAGTCAACGACATAGATATACGTCCGAGATTGATAGGCACAGACACTCTTGGCTGTTCATGAGGGTATGATGAATACTAACGTGGAAACAGACTTACGTAACATTGTCTAGGACTCGGAGTACAGTAGTCCACTTCTGCAACTTTCAGCCTCTTCCAGGCGTAGAAACTTATAAGGATTGGAGTTTAGTTATACGCTATTCATTCGACCAAAGGTAGACGTCGTCATCTTCTCGTACCTCGAGCTTACACAGTGTGTAAGCGATCCCAATCACTCCCAGATTCGAGGTGCTCCAAGAGTATCAAATGATGCTACTCATCGACTCTGTCAAGGAGCACATCAAACATCTACAGGATATGGCGCGCATTGTGTCTCTCCTCTCTAACCGTGCTGGCTGACGCCGTCCTTGCCAGTTCAACGTTCAAGACTCAATACCAGTTCTCGGAAGCACATTACAATGACATGTCTCAGATGCGGGATCTTTCGTCGATCGTAGGGGCTGTCACCTGGGCTCGACAAATCGATCGACTCCACGTGCTCGGACAAGGTTGGGAACTATATGCAGAGGGTCAAAAGCTGCAGTCCGAATCAACCGCGTTCCGCAAGAAGCTCGACATCTGACCGGTCTTTGATACTACATGGCTGTACGACATTAATCGACGAGACATGTCCATGAACGGACGTCTGTTCGAGATCGTCCGGCCCCGTGGCTCGCGGTTAACTTTGATCCGCAGACAATCACGCTATTCCGGGAGGTCTGGAACCTGCTGTGGTTGACCGTTGAACTTCCAGGTGCCACATATGATTACGAGGACGTCAAGAGCGGCTGTATCCGTACACCGTATCGTTGATGGAGACATTGCGGCCGTATAGGCAGATGTTCCATCTGGTAGAGCATAATCAAGGGATCGAGCGGCTCGTCACCGAGTATCGGAACGAGGCTCAGAGGAAGGTGGCCAAAGGTGGGACTAGTTTCTGCTTGGTTTGGCTCCTGAACCGGCGTGCCTTCTGGTGTCTCACGGTCTCAAGATAGATTCCTCAGATGTTTGGCACGTTCAACTGGTGCAAATTTCCAAGATTCTTCGGATCTTCTAGACTGTGGCGTCTTCGAAAGGGAGCTCACTTTATGGAGTAATGGTGCCACCACGAATCACACACAAGCTGAACATAACGACAATGGACAGACGGCTCCCGAATTAGGCCGGAGTCCTTCTCCTTAAACCGTTGTCGGATCCTTGGTAGCACAGATTGGACATGGCCCCAGGTGCTCGCAACTCCATTTAGACCCCGAGTGCGCATTGTTAGACCGCCTGACCAGTACTATAATGTGACTCTGGGATCCTGCCCACGTCTTCCTGCCGGTATCATTGCCAATTATACCCCGCCCGCGAGATCCTGTGATGGTCTGCAGCCGGGGACTGGTATAAAGTTGTGGGTCGTTGATTGTGGGTTCCTTTCCGTATTGTTGCGATTCCGATGACTTCCATTCTCGCTGCTACCATATTTCTCAGTGCGGTGGTGGTCCAGGCCTCGCCAGCCCTCTCTGCGAGGCAGTCGATAACTGCGCTGTCGACTTCGCAGATCGACAACTTTAACCCGTACACATATTACGCGAGCGCGGGTTACTGTACCCCCTCCCAGACGCTCGCATGGGATTGTGGAAGTACGTTTCGGCCATTGATATGTACATGGAACGCTGACTGCTGCCCTTCAATCTAGCCAACTGCGAAGGCAACCCTGACTTTAAACCTGTTGCTTCTGGTGGTAACGGCGACTCCATCCAGTACTGTGAGCATTGATCTGTTACATGAGGAGCTTTACTGACGGGTTATGGAAGGGTACGTTGGATACGATCCCAATCTCGACACGGTGATCGTCGCCCATCAAGGAACAAACCCTGAGGAAATGTGAGGTCTAATATAGGCAGCGCATGTTTTTTCTGGTTTTTCTCACACACTAGTAATGTGCACATAGGGAATCCCTCGTCACCGATGCTGATTTCTTCCTGACGAATTTGGACTCGACGCTCTTCCCAGGAATCAGCTCTGACATTGAAGTCCACAGTGGATTTGCGGATGAGCAGGCAGAGTACGACTTGCGTCTCACTTTTACCTACCCTTTAACTTAATCGTGACAGCACTGCCACGGATGTTCTTGCTGCTGTACAGCAAACCATGTCTGAGTATAGCACGACGTCGGTAACGATGGTCGGTCACTCTCTGGGTGAGTATACTTCCTATCTTTGTTTCTGTCGTGGGTGACTGATTCGGGTTGATGATCACTCCTACTCCGATGTCCTGTAGGCGCGGCAATCACCCTGCTCGATTCGGTTTACCTTCCTCTTTGGTTGTCTGAGGGTACGACCTTCCAGACGATCGGCTACGGTCTCCCACGTGTTGGAAACCAGGCGTTCGCCAACTACGTAGACGCCAACTTACACTTGACCCACATCAACAACGAGGAGGACCTAATTCCGATTTGCCCTGGCATGTTCTTGGGCTTCGTTCACCCCTCCGGAGAGGTGCACATTCAGGACTCTGGAGAGTGGGCAGCGTGTTCTGGTGAGTCGTTCATGCCCTTTGTGCTCGGATTTTCGAAGGTGACTGACACACGTCGATTCGGAACAGGCCAGGACAACCCGAGCACGCAGTGCATCGTTGGCGACGTGCCAAATATCTTTGATGGGGACCTCTCCGACCACGATGGTCCTTACAACGGCATCGAGATGGGCTGCTAAGCGCGAGGCTATGGATTACGGAGAAGTGATGCAAGTCTGTATTTGAAAAGATCTCTGCCAGGGCCTCTAAGCCTGCAGATCGATCACTTTCTATCTTTGGAATTCTCAAATGTGTCTGTGGAGAATACATGATGTCATGCGGGTCACACCCGTCAAAACCATTTTCCTGCGATTTCCTTGCACAGTTCTCGTGGGCTCCTACGCTGACTTGACATGAATCATCATGGTCTGTGGTAGTTCACCGACCCATACGTTAGCGACTCGCGTTCAGTGGTATAACCGAATTCCTGTGCACGGGGAGCATGGTGAATGGAGACTATTGACTCAGAGACTCAGAGGCGACGAAAGACTGGCAAAACGTTCCCCAACAGGCGTGTGGAGTATAAACATTTGTGCACGGCGGCCAAATATGCACCGCAACGGTGCCATACCTTGGCGTTGTCGGACAGGAAGCACACCGGTGTACGCGTGGAAAGAAGACGAGAAAAGGAAGGAAAACGACTGAAGAGGGTAGAGAGTCTCGTAAGCTTTGAAGGGGTCGCCGCTAGTTGATCCCTAGGGTGAACGCCGTTTGAATATCTCGACCGCTCGGACGTCGAGGCCTTGAGGTTCCCTGGCAACGCCAAGGCCAAGAGTTGTGCACCACGCCGGTGGATACCTTGGCGATCGCGCCACTGCGAAGAGGATGAACGTATTTAATATTTGATCATCATGAAACCTGTAATGGTGGTCCACCACCGATCCGTTATGCATTCATGCATGTGGTCCAATGCGACCTTTTCCCTTCTTGCTTCAGATCCACCACTATGGTGTGTGAATGACGCCGATCCGTGGCGCTGGTGTGTGTATCATGTCAGTGATCGCTGCAACACATATATAGACCTCGACTATCCCGTCACAGCCGAGAAGCCCGAGGAAAGAAGCGTACTGCGGTGTGTAGTGTACCGTCTGAGAATACAACAAAAATCAGTGGGATTCGAACACGCGGGTGCGATTAAAAAACAGCCCCCGGTCTCGCTAATTTGTAAAATAGATGACGCATGTGCAGCAAAGAATCGTCGCTCGCATGTGCACGCCTCACGGGTCAAAAAGGTACATGTGACAGCGAGGATTTAGCTCTTGACGTCGATAAGAGGGGACGGCAGGCTCCCAATGTCTTTTTTAAAAATCTGCTTCCGTCTGACAGTTGTTGGTCATTTGGGACAACTACTGGGAGTCTCGGTACGTTTGACTGACGTTGCACGAGGTTTCTCGAGTACAACATGCACGTGGAGTTGCGATTGCCCGAGGGGGTTTGTCGCTCGACATGCGCTCACACCCCGCCGCGGAGTATTCAACTGTGATGTTGCACGAGGGCCGGATGTCCCGGCATATGACTGCCTGCAAGAGCATTGGTGTGTCGTCCAGCCGGTTGTTAACCAGGTCTCGAGTGACAGGACGCGGTCGAAATAATATGGTTACCCTCGAATTGAATCCATCCCGTTTATAGTCTGACGGTTGCTACTAGGAGAAAGGTTACCGTCAGTGAGGGGTTGGACAATATATCTGCTTGTGTTTAGGATTTCCATCATAGGTTCTGTGAGTCATACGACGATGCATTGGCTTCGCTGACGCAAACAGTAGGTTTGGTCTTCCTGTAGTTATCTGTAGTATAGTTTTGATGCAAAGAGGAGCTATACTTAGATATAGACTGTGTTGAGAGTTGGTAATAGTTCAAGGAAATCAGATAGAAAAATAGCACATCAGCAGCAGCGAAACAAGATAAATTACTCTGTGCTTACAGAGTCTGTTCTTATTTTGGTCTCGATCGTGCGAGGAGACAAGTCAGCTCTATATGAAGAAGCACGTTCGTCCCGCTTCACCCTTGATCCATCTCAGCCCCATCCGGTTGGGCGTTCTTCCACCATGTCAAAGGTCCCAGGCCCTGTTCAGCTATAGAGCACTACGCCGAACCGTGAATGTCTCTTACCCGCTCGCGAATCGGAAAGGAAACTCACGATGACAGTATACGGCGCCCTTCGAGGCTCGCGTTTGACCACGACACCCTCTGCAGCTTTTGGAGGACCGGGCTCGTCGTCGTAGAATTCATCCACCTCGACACGAACACGGACAATCTCGCCTTGATCAATGTACATGCGATCTGCGGTGGGGGACTCGAGGAGTTCGTGCGACGTCTTTGATTCTGATTCTGGAAGCCAGAAATGTGCGCGTTCGTTTGGATCACTACGGGTGGGTGAGAGGTGCGGCGAAGAAGAAGAAACTCGGATACATACAAGGCGGAAGGCTGGGGGAGATATGCGAGAGGGATATACATGTCGTCGAAAAAGCCGACGCTCACTGGGATCGTGAGGGTAATTTTGAGGAGGCACATAGGTACGCACGTCGTATTCCTTCTTCGTCGGAGGATTTGGTCTTGGCGAGGATCACTTCTGACGCAAAGGGTCTGAAAACGACCAGACGAAATTTGGCTTGATACACGGGGGTCAGACGAGCAGGCAAACGATCGAGAGATGATGGCGAGGACTTTTGTACCAGAGGCATCCGTCTCCGTACCGGACCTTTCCCTCGCCTACTTCGACGAGATCAAACACGCATATGCATAGGCCGACGTCGTGCAGGACTCGATTCGCATATTTCTTGTTGATCTCGTCCGTGATCGCCTGGTGCGCTGGTGCGCCAAAGTTGGCTGGCAAGACGGGAATGGTGTCCTGGGATGATTCGATGGTCAGAGTCAAGACAAGAGAAAGTTATGTTATTTATTACCTTTAAGATGGAGAGTACGAACATGGGTGTGATTGTCACGTGACCCTTTTACCCTAAGAAAAATTCAAACCCCTCGGCTCTTTTTTCCTAAACGCTATGACGAGCTCATCACCGGCAACGACGACGAGCAGGTTTCTGCCATCAAAATCATGGCAGCATTTCTTTGCTGGCGGGTGAGTACCGTCCTGCTCTCCTTATACCCGAAACCTCGAACCCACATACATCAGTCTCGGTGGGATGTGCGGTGCCATCGTCACTAGCCCGTTCGACGTCGTCAAGACGCGCCTACAGTCGGATCTGTTTAGGGAAAAACATGCCTCGGTTGGCGTGGTCGGCGGCGGGGTGGCTACCCTCCCGCATCGTTCCGGAGGCCTATTATGGCACTTTGTAGAGACCGGACATATCCTTCGGTGCGTACGCTTCTTCCTGCATGATCAAGATAACATATATAACGCATATACGCGCATACATGCACCGCTCCGTCACCCATTCGCGCCAACAGCGACATCTATCGCAATGAGTCCCCGCGTGCGCTCTTCAAGGGTCTTGGCCCGACGCTCGTCGGCGTCATCCCGGCGCGTTCGATTAACTTTTTCACTTATGGCAACGGCAAGCAGGTCATCGCAAACGACTTCAATAACGGGAAGGAAAACTCGTTCGTCCACCTCGCTGCCGCAGCTATAGCCGGCGTCGTCACAAGCACGGCAACGAACCCGATCTGGGTCGTCAAGACGCGGTTACAGCTAGTCGAGGAGCGGCGACAGGGACCCGGAGCAGCAGCAACGAGGCAAACGGCGTCGAGGATTGTTGGCGGGAGTTATGCCATGATTAAGCGGATCTTCCGGGAGGAGGGTGTTCGCGCGTTCTACAAGGGTCTCAGTGCGAGTTACCTTGGCGTGACCGAGGGCACGATCCAGTGGGTGTTGTATGAGCGGCTGAAGCGGCTCTCTGCGGAAACGCAGGGTCGGGGAGGTGTTGCAGAGTGGCTGGGGATGCTTGGCAGCGCCGGCACGGCCAAGTGCGTTGCGAGTTTGATCACATATCCACACGAGGTGCGTTTTCTCTCCTTCTGCCTGACTGACGCTCATGCTCTCCCCGACTGAAATAAAAAGGTGCTCCGCACGCGACTACGACAACCTCGCGTTAACGGCGTCCTCAAGTACACCGGTCTTTGGCAGACGTTGCGGACCGTCATCGCCGAGGAAGGCGCGCGGTCACTCTACAGCGGACTCAGCGCCCACCTTATGCGCGTCGTGCCAAACGCGGCGGTCATGTACTCGATATACGAAGGCGTGCTCCGCTTGGACTGAACTTGATCACGCAGCAAGCACTCGGTCATTACATGCCATCCCCTGTCCACCTCCACCTCCACCTCCGGTTCGTCGTCTCGTTGTTTAGATTACCCTCTACCTCTTTCGTCTCCCGGTCCCGGGCCAGGGACTCTGCCGACTGCGACGCCATCTACTTAGATCTATCTTCATGATAGTTATTTAATAGGTTCCCCCAACGTCCATTACCAATTACCCTCCGCGCGTTTGCTTGCTTATATTACGCTGTCGCTATCGTCATGCTACACCCTTACATATTACACATACAACTCTGTATTGTAAGCCACGTCCATAGTTACCCACAATTACTAGTCCACCGCTCTCTGTTGATGCGTGCGATTGTACGTAATTTGCTGTCTCAAGATGCGCCGCTCAACACGTCGCTTGGTGTCTGCCATTTCACAAAGACGAGCGCTCACCACCGTTCACGACATCCAACATCTCAATGCTACCGTCAACGCCCTCGTTCACGTCTCCCAAACACGACGACCGACCCACGACGACCGCCCGCTCCATGGAATGACCCTCGCGATAAAGGATAACATTTGCACCGAATCTCTTCCAACCACCTGTTCTTCCGCCATGCTCGCTGGTGCGTCGCCCCCCTTCCATTTCGCGCTCGTGCAGAACCCGACGGGGAACAGAGTATACCTCGCCGTTTGACGCAACTTCTGTCGCGCTCCTCCGCGATGCGGGGGCACACATCGTCGGAAAAGCCAATTGCGACGAGTTCGGCATGGGGTGCGTCGCGTCCAGAGCTGGCCAGTATGGGGACTGACTCAACCGTCGCGTCCGCGTCCGCGCAGGTCGCTCAATGTCAACTCTATCCACGGCCCGGTAGTTAATCCGTATCAACCAGCTGTCGACCACGCTGGGGTTCCCCGAACGGACCGCGAGCGCAGGTCCGCGGGTGGCAGCTCGGGTGGAAGTG
>JBBPNU010000696.1:0-14091 GCA_038091055.1 Leccinum angustisporum
GTCCCTATGTCGTCACTCTCTTATTCCCGCCTGGTGACTCCTGACGTCGTCTCGCCAGGTGAGCTCTTTCTGATCCTTGCGTTTCAGTGCCTAAACTGATTCACTCTCGCCGTCTCGCCAGAGTCATTTGACATAATCATCTTGTATTTTATTTTCGCGCCCCTGCCTCCCACCTTGTTTTCGCATTTTGTTTCCATCGTGTATCGTGTTTGCGTGTTCGTTACCACTGTATTTGTAGCGGTTCTCGGCGCCGCCGTTTGTACGCATCTACTAGTAGTTCTGAAGGCTGAAGCTGTTGCGCAGTCTCGAGCCTGTATGTACTTGAAGTGGGTTTCAGTCGACTCGAAGTGGTGATTCTATCGATATTTTGATGAATGTACCTCGAGAACGAACTTGAATAACGAAACATGTTCTCGGACAGCCCCCCTAAAAGAAGGCAGTGGAGACTTTAAAATAAATACCCATTGCCGGACACCACAGTATTACGGGCATCTAGCATTCACCTACGTGTACAGAACCTTGAATGCAATTGCTGTAATCTACTGTACATTTGGAAATCCATGTACCCGAGATCTCAGGCTTGCTTGTACGGCTTGAGCAACAATGGAAGCTGAGCTTTGTTGCTCGGATCGCTATGCAAAACGGGACTCTGCACGATCGACGTCTTTTTGTCGATCTCGCTGATGGGCACGGCAAGCTCGAATTCGAATGAGCGAATGAGCGTAAAGAGAAGCGCTTTCATTCTGAAATGCATTCGGGTCAGCGAAATCAACTCGTAGATGGTGCATTGGACTTACTCAACAAGGGAGAACCGGTATCCGATGCATGCTCTTGGGCCACCGAGGAAGCTGAGCAGGTGGCCCCACACGCCCGGAATGTGCGAAACAGCCTCCGGAACGTTTTCCCATCGTTCTGGCCTGCAATCACCAGTACAGCACGTCAGAGAAACCCCTGGCCGGCTAGAGCGAAAGGGCGTACTTGAACTCGTATGCATCAGGTCCCCACAACTCCTGCGATCGGTTGATTGCTAAGATGGGGATAAAAACCGCATCGCCTTTGCTAATGCTGATGGGAGAGCAGTCAGCCGTGTTTCGCATTTAAAATTATGGGACATGCCAAGCGTACCTGATAGAGTCGTGGGCAACACCGTACTTGTCCTTGTATGGCTTCTCAACCGGAATGACGTCGTCCTTCATTGCGATACGGACAGTACTTGGAACGGGTGCGTGCACACGGAGAGTCTCCCTCACGACCGCGTCCAGGTAAGGAAGTGCCATCAGTTCATCCATTGATGGAGTTTCTGTATCAACAGAAAGCAGCTCCTCCCGGAGTTTGGTCTGAATCTCAGGTTCCTTCGTCATCGCGTAGAGTGCCCAAGTAGTTGCAGTGCTATTCCATTCTTGTTCAACAACGTTCCAGGTTGAAAATCTAGTATCTTACCTTGTAGTTTCATGACCAGCAACCAAGAACGTAGGGACCTCTGCCGAAGTGCACAGGTTGGTACTAGTACTCAAATAGCGAATGGGGGTTGAACGCACGCGCCAATACATCTTTATCGGACAATACTTGGCTCTCGGGAATGTCGGTTGCCATGTTTGCCTTGACCAGTAGTGACAGCAAATCTCGACCCTGAAAGTTGTTCTTTTCGATTTCACCTTTTTCTGTCGCACTCTCCCGAGCGGCCGCTTTGGCATCCGATAATAGCTCTTTGCCGATGCGTGCCATCGTGCGTTGCGCAGACTGGTGTTCGCGAGCGCGAACGCTAGGCTATCACACATAAGATGGACACTTATTCTCTTGGAAAAGAGGGAACTGACGATGAGTCGGAAAGGCGGGAACCACGCTTGCAAAAGTGGGAGGATGCTCGATCCCTGATTGCTCCCCACCATCGTTGAAAAGGCCTGATGCAGCTCATTTTGTTTCTCGTTAACGTTGAGGGCATCAAAATTATAATTGAAACCTAACATAGGTGTGGTTATCCTGAAGGATATCAAAACGAGGTTAAAGAACGCACCTGCAAGACCAATGACGTCAAGTGTCATTCTGCTCAGCCATGGTATGATATCAAGACGCGTAGCAGTGCTTGTTCCAGCAGGATCTTTGGCGATCTCATACAATAAGACGTCACGAAGCTGTGTTGCTTACAGTAGGTAAACAGGGTGGAAGGCAGTAAGATATCACATACTCGGATTGCCTTTACATGGAAGATTTCGGTCAGTCCCCGAATTTGTGCCGGACCAAATGCAGGGTTCTAAATGATGTCAATATCACGGATGACATGTGCTTGCAAGGATAATCACCATGATATGCCTCTGTTTAAATTAACGGGTTTGTGAGCATGGACAAAGACATAAAAGTGAATTCCAACCTGTTGGCGGTGCTGATTGCCTTCGACGATAAGCACACCTACGATGCTCAGGTAAATGAAACCAAGGTAGGGAAACCACCCACCTTTACCAAGGATCTGGGACAAATTGTACCTGCTCTGTGGGGTCTTCTGGTAGTCATTGCTGTGGGTAAGGACATGGTTGAGAGCCTTGGTGTCCATAGTAAACAAGCGGTTGCTCTAGGTAACATGCCACGATGATTCATACAAAGAATAAGATCGAGCGAGTGACGTACGAAGAAGAAACTTTTGTACGTCATGGTACTCCCGTACTGTTTCACCCATTTCTCGTGAAGCACAGAGTGTTCCTAGAAACAAGCAAAAATGATGTGATTAACGGTGGAGTCAAAAGCTGCCATGGAATCGGTGACGCACGGCACCCCAAATCTCCAGCATGTTGCCATAAATCCAACTTGTTCCTTTGGGGCCACGTAGGCGACGTAAGGGGGACGTAAATTCATGGTACACGAAGTGGAAGCACTTCCAGAGTCCAAGTGCAGCGATAGATACAACCGCAGCTTGCAGCAGCTTTCCAACTGAGATCATCATGGAGGTGGGAGGGAGGAGGAGGAAGAGCAGAGCACCGCAAAGCTGGCGGGTATTTATTAAATGGGATCCTTATCCGGTCCGACCTTGCAACATGAATCGTACCTGATGGGATCTAGACGGTGAGGTCATCAGTCTATCAGTACATCCGAGTATCTTCATCGTTGATCCAGAAAACAAATCGAGTATGAAGCGGAGCCAAAATGCAAGTTTTCTCATTGGACGAGGATCACGTTGTCCTGCGAATCCGCTCATAAAATTATACAAATAATCAATTCTCTCTATTTCATTCGTATGCTGGCGCAATCCTCTCGTTGGCTGGGCACATCTTTTTGCCTCTCTCAGAGTATCACTGGGGGCGCCTTCAGGCTTGTGCTGCCGGCGGCTCACATAGAGCGGAGTAGGGGACTTGGCGTGACAGTGCTGCTACTACGATTGATCATTGACTAGGTTTCTGGCCCGAACTTCAAGCCTTCAGATACTCAGCGCTCAGTTCCGGGTCAGCAAATTACCGTCTTCCGTACTCAGGGATCCGGAGGCCTCACGTAGTCCAATTACTACGGAGTCGGTAAGCGCAGAATCTTGAAAGCGGCAAAACTAGTGCTGCTGAGTCGCCCGTACTCTGCACGTCTTCTAGAACACGGAATCTAGTTTCGCTATATACATACTGCATAACCAGTATGTTTACTCCTTGGGCGAAAAGTTAGGGATGAAGGCTTTGGCGATATATGCATCGAACTGCCCGGCGGCCAAACGAGACACGAGGAGATCAAAGCGATCATGGCACAGTGGGTATCATACCCGCAGCTCGAGTCAAGTCTCTCGTTCATCAAGTTCGGTGCCGTCCAATCAACTCGTTTGCCTCACTCGCAGAGCCTCGCAACGTGCCCTGTAAGCTCATATCTGATTAGTACCCTAGACCTATCCACGTCACTCCATTGGCGCTTCCGTGGCGCTTCGTCAGCCACGTTGCTCGAACGCTTACATTCCACCGGTGCCCTCGCCTGCTTCTCAACATCTTGTCATACCACACATCGTTCGGCAAACATTTTGCCTGCTTGACTTCGAGTTCAAGTCGGCGCGTGTGCGTCAAGGGACTCGGGGAAGAAGGCAACATTCATCTTGACTGAGTGGCTGCTCAGCGCACCGGGTCAGTCTACGAGAGAATCGTGTTTCCAGAGATCACCGTCCCTATCGTGCTCCTCTCCGCAGGACTCCCAAGAACACCAAATCCGAACAAAAAGGTGATGCATCGAAGTAGGGACAAACAAGGGGCATCTGTGGCGCGTCTAGGAGAGTGCAGCAGCAGAGGGGATCCAACCCTGGTCCTATCGAGATAGTGGATGCATGGGAAACCAATATCAGAGTCGGGGAATTCTCGTTGGTGAAGTACGTCCTCGTTGCAAGAATGTAGACTAAAATTTAGATGGTTGCATGATGATGCAAGGGATCTGCAACGTTTATAATTGGAATGCGAAAAGAGTTTGCATCACTCTCTGCCACAGGAGAATCGTTCGAGGAATTGGTTTCAAAGGCCTTGTACATGTTTGGTTATGTTGTGCTTTCCTGCGGTCAGCCAACATGGGCGCCTACCGCTTCCTTCTCATCATAATGGTGCACCTCTCGGTTCCTGCTCTTGTGCATTACTGGCGCTAGACATGAGAATTTCGAATCTGTCGCACACGGTACACCGACGTTCTCTTTGTCTCCGTATTTCCTTATTACCCTGCTGACTCCTAATTTCACTGTTGAACTTTTCAGGACCACCGACCTGGCAGCTAACGACTAGTCACTTGCCTTCACTTCAAGTTCCTGCTCGAGATACTCTGATGTCGACGACCCTGAAGTCCACCCGGGAAAGAAAGTCTACTTGCTTTCCATATAGCGCACTTACCGCCAGTTGAGCCGCCATCGGGTTGCATTTAGGGACCGTGCTCCTTATTTCAGGTGCTGCGCTGCATGCAAGGTGGTATACAGCATACGGGTTCCGGGTGACACGGCAACGTCGCAAATTTCATAAACACCGCCGTTCGCCATAATGCCAGTGAATGATAGACACGGGAGCCGAGGAATGAACGAAGGCGACCGTTAAGTAGGCCCTCTCGAGGCTTGTGAACAAAAATTGCGCAAGGTGGCTTTCGCCCCGCCATGATCCGTCTTCTGTTTGCTTCACTCTCCCTCTCCCACTTTGGAACCTGTACTGATCCAAACAGTTCTGACTGCCCATCGCTGAATGGATCATCTCGCAGCATCTGGAGTATACTGGGGAACTGCACGCTGACCTTGGTGATTTGCTTGTGGCATGCGGTCCATCTCAACGTTCCGAAACCTGGAAAGAAGTCGATTGAAATCTTGGTTAAGCACGCACAATTCATTGTACTGTCCTTTGTCGCCCCGGAGTGTATGATTGGCAAAGCCGCTGGCCAATGGGTTCAGGTTCAGAAGAGTGTCATAGAGATTCGTGGTATGTTCTCTCAGCTGTCTTTTTTATGTCGCTCGAGTCCGCCTGACATATTTCGGAACTCGGCTTCAGGGAAAGGATACAAATTGTCTGAGACACATAGCTATTTCTCAGAATTTGGTGGTTTTATCTATTGTAAGAGGGGAGGGAATCGGGAAGTAATTCATGCCCTCAAATTTGTCGAGCTCTGCGAAGAAGGCAAAATCATGAATCCGCTTGTCAGCGAGGACGAAATCAAAGACAGGAGCAAATCGGATACTGTGTCGAAGGCCATCTTCACCATACAATTGCTCTGGTTCGTACTACAGGTTATTGTCCGCCACTTCATTGGTATTGCGGTGACACTGGTGGAAATCGACACTGTTTGCATGGCTGTACTTGCGGTGTTTTATCTCCTCTTGTGGTGGGACAAGCCACTCCGCGCCAAATGTCCTCATGTTTTCCACGAGACCCAGGATGGACAATCTCAGGTATTCTCGCAAGAAGAGTTGTAGGTGTTTTATTGTTCACCGCCATCAGAGGCTCGCTGACATGGCATGCAGGTCAGATGCATGGAAGCCGCAACCAGGCGTTTTCGACGAAATGATGTCTTGGTGTTCCTGCAGACAGAAATCCAATAGTCCGAGTGACGAGGAGAAAACGTCTCGAGTGGTCAAGAAGGTTTGCATTTTCCGTAACTGTCATCTGCTCGCAACTGAGGAACGTTCCAGCGTGGTTGTTGCTCAGGACTGGAGGCCTCGTTTATAAGCATAATTAAAAGCGTAGAGGACAAAGATGCCTCGACTGTCCTGATGTGTGCTACGTGGTGTCTGCTAGGCGCACTGCACTTGGCCGCATGGAACTACGAATTTCCGACAGAGACAGAGGTGGTCTTGTGGCGTGGTTCATCTCTTGGGTTGACGGGAGGTCCACTGGTCAGCGTCGTTGCGATATTTATGAGGCGCGTCGATAATAAAGCGACTCGCTTGATCGACTGTGGCATCTGGTATTTTGCATTGTATTCCGCCATTTTTTTTCGAGTGGTGCTCGTGGTGTTGATGCTTTTGAGCCTTCGCTCGTTGCCATGCTCTGCTCGCCAGGTTGTCCTCTGGACATCGTATATCCCTCATCTGTAGGTCGTCGTCTCCGCTGATGCATCATAGATGTTGCTTATATCCTATTATGCATTTTCGTGCTATATTTATGATGACAAACGTCCCTTCTTAATTTACTTGCGTACACATTTTACATTCCCCGGTCAGCGCTAGCCTTGACCACGTTTCAAGGTTATTAGATCATCGTGGGTGTTTGGCGGTCCAGTGAGAAGAAGCCTAATTTGGGCCGCACGAACCGAGGAACCATGGATCACCCGCGATGAACCTTTCTGCCGCTCGAGGTCTAGGACTCTATACCATTACCACAGTTTGCACCCCGAAGCTGGTTGCAAGGCGTTGCCTACTGGGTGATTGTAAGCCACCCCGCCCTTCTTAGTTCTCGACTTCAAGGTGCGTTTCGTGCGTTGGACCAGGCAGAAGAGGAACAGAGAGAGTGGTCCCTGCGCATGACAGCGCTCTACAGAAAGAAGGGACAAGGACCAACCAAGCTCAGCTACGCGACTAAACCTAACTTTCCAACCCAGCTATGCTCCTCTCTGGCACGGTGGGTCCCTCCGGCCACCCGGTACAGCATGGATTGTGAGATTTCATTCAACGGTATTTCAAGCCTTCCGGCTCGCTTCCGAGTCTCGTTTTTACTATTGGCGCTTATCTTTAGGAACGATTCCGAACGAGGCAGAATCTTGAGGGTTTCGAGCCCACTAGAAGTCAGAGTCTAGGCTATTTATTTACTTGTTCCATGCTATCTTTCTGACGCCATACGCCCACGCACATAGGAAGTCTCTGCCCAGATACATAGCCTTATCCGCCGTTAACGCGATGGTTTATTGGCGGCTAAGTTGCGCAGATGTGACTGCCGCATCTGGATCACATCGGTTCATTGAGGGTCCGTGTTTGTTCCATATTTCCATATTTCCCGTGTTACGCTGCACACAAAATTGCCTGCAGGTACAACGACGACAATGCTGGTGTCAACCATGAGGCTAGCGAGCGCTTGATGTGTATGACAGCCGTCCTCTGGATCCCGTTATATAGTCTGTCCGAGGGTTGCAAACGAAGACTCAAAGCGACCCTTTGCTCCACCATGATCATCCACCTGCTATTGTTCCTGCTCTATCTCTCCCACGTCGTCCAGGGAATTAGCACCAATACGACAAGCTCTACCTGCCCGGAGCTGGATGGGTCGTATCGTAGCATCTGGAGTATATTGGGGACCTGCGCGCTGACCTTGGGGATTTGCGTGTGGCATGCAGTCCATACTGATGTGCCAAAGCCCGGACAAGAGTTGGTAGTAACCTTGGGAAGACACGCGTTTTACGTCATCTTGGGCTTCCTCGCCCCAGAGGTTCTGCTCGCGTTAGCGACTGAACAATGGTTTAGGGCTCGTCAAAGAGTCATAGATTTTCATGGTGCGATCTCTTATATAATTCGTTGATTGCGCCTGAACGGATCTTCAGAGAAAGGATACAAATGGTCCATGACACATAGCTATTTCGCAGGAATCAATGGCTTTGTTTATTGTGATAGGAAAGGAAATCTAGAGGTGATCAAGGCCCTCAGATTTCTCGAGCTCTGCGAAAAAGGCAAAATCTTGAATCCGCTTGTCACAGAGCACGAAATCAACGACAGGAGCAAATCAGATGCTGTATCAAAAACCATTTTCGCTATTCAATTACTTTGGTTCATGTTACAGGTCTCTGCCCGTTATTTCATCGGGCTCACGGTTACACTCGTGGAACTGGACACTCTTTGTATGGCTGTGATTGCCGTATTTTATCTCCTCTTGTGGTGGAACAAGCCGCTCAATGCTGGATCTCCTCATATTCTCTATGAGAGCCAGAGGGTAAGGGTATATTCGCGAGAGGAACTGTAGGCATTACATTGATGCGGATGACGCCTTGCTGACATGGAATGTATCATGCAGATCGAGAGCATGGAAGCCACAACCTTGTTTTCTCTATAGACTATTCATGTCCTTCCAGCCTCGATGTACAAGGAAGGCGCAATCAACTACAGACCACGAGAAACCATTCCTGGAGGCTACAGAAGTTCGTGTCCTTGATTCTAATTCACTGCTTTTTGTAGTAGCTAAACGATAGTTAAGCATAGTTATTATCTAACGCGAAAACTGAAGGTTATGTTCAACAAAGCCATCCAGAACGACAGGCTTAGCGACAGTGCGTCTGATGTCGCCTTTTCGATCGCGTGGTGTGTTCTAGGTGCACTACACCTGGCTGCATGGTACTATGCATTTCCGACGGAGAAGGAGAAGTTCATATGGCGTGCTGCAGCTCTCGGGTTAACAGCGAGTGCGCTCATCTATATGTTTATGAAGTTACTCATAGGAATGATGGGTCACGAGAGAGTATACTCAGTGGTTGAAATACCTTTGTTCTATTTCGCTGTTGTGTGTCGTGTGATGCTCGTAGTGCTGATGCTCCTCAGCCTGCGTGCGTTGCCTTGCTCGGCTCACCAGACCATCTCCTGGGTTTATGATATCCCTCATCTCTAGTACTAGGTTATCTTCCTCACCGAAAGCATCCCACCCACTGCGCACTCTACCATCATATCCTCCCTATTTCTTTTCTACAAGTGCTGTGCGCCCGTTCATGTTTTACTCGATGTATATCCTTGACATATTCTGCGCGCGGATCCATTTGTTTCCTTGCCCTCCCTCTTACTATTTCGTTTGTTATGCTCCACATACTTACTTACAGCCTGATGACCTGCAGGGTACAACTGTGTATGACGACAATGTCGTCAACGATGAGGCTGGCGAGCAATAGTACATATGACACCTGGGCCTGGCACCCGCTGGATCTGGCCCGGGGTTGCGAGCGGAGGAATTCTGAATTCAGGGTGACCTTTCCCGGTGATCCACGGTACCTGCTACTATTTCCCCTGCTCTACCATCTCACCCACGTCCGAGTCGTCCAGGGACTCGGAACTAGCACCAATACGACGAGCTCTACCTGCCAGTGGAGCTGGGTGAGTCGTATCGTCGCATCTGGAGTAACTATATTGGGGACCTGCACGCTAACCTTCAAGTTAGGGACTCACCTGCAGTATACATGATGTGACTTAAAGCCCGGAGTTGGTGTCACTCCACCCCAGGCTCGCCTACATAGTGCTTCCTAGGCCTGTCTGAATCTGTTTCCCCCGTGTGCACTGGAAACATGGATGAACAGATGCACGCGAGGACAGCGCCCGGTCCTGGTCAGCCTTGACCGCGTTTCAAAGTTATCAGATGCGGATGCTAAGCCTAAGTCTACGATAAACCTTTCTGCCGCTCGATGTTTCTCCACAGGACAGGGCTCTACCATTTCGCATGGTTTGTACCCCATCAGTAAAAGTGTCATGATCACCGGGGACCGCGGTGCGCAAACGACGGACGCGAGTCGACAACCGGCACGTTGGTCACTGTATAGACCAGCACGACGCTGCTAGGGACATAACGAGAAAAGAGGGGCGAGCCTTACATATACAGGGGAAACACAACCAAACAAGACGCGACAGAGGCACGAGTCAGGGGTAATCAAATTCTCTCTGACAAAAAGCTGGTTGCAAGGCGATGCCTACTGGGTGATTGTAAGCCACCCCGCCCTTCTTTGATCATTGCAAGGATCTCACAAACATTTTGAAAGTTCTCGACTTCGAGGTGCGTTTCGTGCATGGATTGTGAGATTTCATTCAACGGTTCATTCAAGCCTTCCGGCCCCGCTTCTTGTTTTACTATTGGCGCTTATCTTCAGGAACGATTCCGAACGAGGCCCAGATGAGGGTTTCGAGTCCACTGACGCCACGCACACAGGAAGTCTCTGCCCAAATAGCCTTATCCGCCGTTAACGCGATGATTTACTGGCGGCTAAGTCGCGCAGATGCGGCTGCCATCTGGATCATATCGGTTCATTAAGGGTCTGTGATTGTTCCATATTTCCATATTTTTCGTGTTACCCACACGCACGACGACGACAATGCCGTCAACGATGTGCAATAGTGGATAGTACCTACTTCGTGCCCTGTATGACAGCCGCCCGCTGGATCTCGTTATATAGTCTGCCCAAGGGTTGCAAACGAAGACTCAAGCGACCCTTTGCTCCACCATGATCAACCTGCTATTTCCCCTGCTCTATCTCTCCCACGTCGTCCAGGGAACTAGCACCAATACGACGAGCTCTACCTGCCCGGAGCTGGATGGATCACATCGTAGCATCTGGAGTATATTGGGGGCCTGCGCGCTGACCTTGGGGATTTGCCTGTGGCATACAGTCCATTCTAATGTGCCAGAGCCTGGAGAAGAGTTGTTAGTAACCTTGGGAAATCACGCGGTACAGGTCATTTCGGGCTTCCTCGCCCCAGAGGTTCTGCTCGGGCGAGCGACTCAACAATGGCTTCAGGCTCGTCAAAGAGTCAAAGATTTTCATTGTGCGATCTCTTATATAATTCGTTGATTTCGCCTGACCAGATGTTCAGATCAAGGATACAAATGGTCCATGACACATAGCCATTTCGCAGAAAACGGTGGCTTTGTTTATTGTCATAGGGAAGGACATGTGGAAGTGATCGATGCCCTCGAATTTCTCAATCTCTGCAAGGAAGGCAAAATCATGAATCCGCTTGTCACAGAGCACGAAATCGAGGACAGGAGCAAATCAGATGCTGTATCAAAAGCTATTTTCGCTATTCAATTACTTTGGTTCATGTTACAGGTTGCTGCCCGCCATTTCATTGGGCTCGCGGTTGCACTCGTGGAGCTTGACACTCTTTGTATGGCTCTAATTGCCATATCTTATCTCCTACTGTGGTGGAACAAGCCGCTCAATGCTGGATCTCCTCATATTCTCTATGAGAGCCAGGAGGTAAGGGTGTATTCGCGAGAGGAATTGTAGGCATTACATTGATGCGGGTGACGCCTTGCTGATATGGGATGCATCATGCAGATCGAGAGCATGGGAGCCACAACCTTGCTTTCTCTATAGACTATTCATGTCCTTCCAGCGATGCACAAGGAAGGCGCAGTCAACTAAAGACGAGGAGAAACTATCCCTGGAGGCCATAGAAGTTCGTGTCCTTGGTTCTATTTTACTGCTTTTAGCAGTTAAACGATATTCAAGCATAGATATTATCTAACGCACAAACTGGAGGTTATGTTCAATAAAGCCATCCAGAACAAGCTTATCAGCGAAAATGTGTCTGCTGTCGCCGCTTCGAGCGCGTGGTGTGTTCTAGGTGCACTACACCTGACTGCATGGCACTATGAATTTCCAACGGAGAAGGAGATGTTAATATGGCGTGCTGCAGCTCTCGGGTTGACAGCGAGTGCGCCCATCTTTATGATTTTTGTACTACTATCAACGCTGGCGATATATCACGAGAAAGTATCTATAATCCAAGAAACAGCGATTACCACGTCTCTGCTCGGTTTCGGTATTGTATGTCGTGTGACGCTCGCGGTGTTGATGCTCCTCAGCCTGCGTGAGCTGCCTTGCTCGGCTCACCAGACCATCTCCTGGGTTGACTATATCCCTCATCTCTAGGTTATCTTCCTCACCGAGTATCCCACCCCCATGCACTCTACCATTATGTCCTCCCCTACTTCTACAAGTGCTGTGCGCCCGTTCATGTTTTACTCGTATACACTTGTCATATTCATATTCTGCGCCGTCGCGAGTGGTTGATGTATTATCCGAATACCCCATAGGCAAGCCGATCGAGGCTACATATCTCCAGTCAGTAAGTACGTATTGTCCGGGTAGGTGAAATATCTGCACTACAATGATGAACCGGACGCCTTGAATTCTAGGAGTCGCTTTAGGCGGACACATTCACCACCATAATCACTCACCTAGCAATATTAATGTCTTTAGCAAAGGTATTGGAACTCAGGTCAAGTTAACTACGCCGTTGCATGCGTACCACGAGTCTGAGATGGGACTATGGGTGATTGTAAGCCACTCCGCCTTTCTTCGATCATTGCAATGATCTCACACACTTTTTGAAAGTTCTCGACTTCGAGGTACGTTTCGTGCATGGATTGTGAGATTTCATTCAACGGTTCATTCAAGCCTTCCGGCCCCGCTTCTTGTATTACTATTGGCGCTTATCTTCAGGAACGACTCCGAACGAGGTAGACATGAGGGTTTCGACTCCACTAGAAGCCAGGGTCTCATTTATTTCCGTGTTCCATGCTGTCTTGCTGACGCCAGACGACACGCACACAGTGACTAGGGTTGCGTATTGAACCAATTGAACCAATGACCAGTGGTCCCAGTTCACGGACCGCACTCCTAGATGTCCGGACCGAGTCCGACCTCGAAGTCTCTGCCCAAATAGCCTTGTCCACTGTTAACGCGATAATTTATTGGCGGAGAAGTTGCGCATCGGATGTCATCTGGATCATTCAAGGTCCGTGATTGTTCCATATTTCGCATGTTATGCTCCACACACAAAATTACCTGCAGGTACAACGACGACAATGCCGTCAACCACGAGGCTAGCGAGCGATTGATGTGCAATAGTGGGCACTAGTACCTACCTCGTGCTGTGTATGACAGCCGCCCGCCGAATCCCGTTATATAGTCTGCCCGAGGGTTGCAGACGAAGACTCAAAGCGACCCTTTGCTCCACCATGATCCACCCGCTATTTTCCCTGCTCTATCTCTCCCACGTCGTCCAGGGAACTATCACCAATTCGACGAGCTCTACCTGCCCGGAGCTGGATGGGTCGTATCGTAGCATCGGGAGTATATTGGGGACCTGCGCGCTGACCTTGGGGATTTGCCTGTGGCATACAGTCCACTCTGATGTGCCAAAGCCTGGAGAAGAGTCGTTAGTAACCTTGGGAATACACGCGTTTTTGGTCATTTCGGGCTTCCTCGCCCCAGAGGCACTGCTCGCGGCAGCGACTCAACAATGGTTTATGGCTCGTAAAAGAGTCATAGATTTTCATGGTGCGATCTCTTATATAATTCGTTGATTGTGCCTGAACAGATGTTCAGAGAAAGGATACAAATGGTCCATGACACATAGCCATTTCGCAGAAAAGGGTGGCTTTGTTTATTGTGATAGGGAAGGAAATATAAAGGTGATCAAGGCCCTCGAATTTCTCGAACTCTGCGAAAAAGGAAAAATCATGAATCCGCTTGTCACAGAGCACGAAATCAAGGACAGGAGCAAATCAGATGCTGTATCAAAAGCTATCTTCGCTTTTCAATTACTTTGGTTCGTGTTACAGGTTGCTGCCCGCCATTTCATCGGGCTCGCGGTCACACTCGTGGAGCTTGACACTCTTTGTATGGCTCTGATTGCCGTATTTTATCTCCTCTTGTGGTGGAACAAGCCGCTCAATGCTGGATCTCCTCATATTCTCCATGAGAGCCAGGTGGTAATGATGTATACGCCAGGGGAATTGTAGGTATTACATCAATGCGGGTGACACCTTGCTGATATGGGATGGATCATGCAGATCGAGAGCATGGAAGCCACAACCTTGCTTTTTCTATAGACTATTCATGTCCTTCCAGCGATGTACAAGGAAGGCACAGTCAACTAAAGACGACGAGAAACCATTCCTGGAGGCCACAGAAGTTCGTGTCCTTGATTCT
>JBBPNU010000697.1:0-14091 GCA_038091055.1 Leccinum angustisporum
CTCCCGCGTGAAATGCGACCGTTTCTACCAAAGCATGATCCACCGAGCGGAATAAAAGAACTCGGAACAACGGACCTATCAAGCACGCCACAAGAATGCGCAGAAACGCATCGCTTGTATCAACGCTCCATTGCGTTAGGTTTGCAGCGACATGTGGATCTGAGCGCTCGACGTCAGACATCTCCTGTGTGCATTTGGCGTAAGGACGCACTGAGCTGGGCCCAACGTATGACTGACATTTCGGGCATCAAATAATGAACGGAGAGGCGATTGTATGTTACTGACATGCGTCGACCAGCACTAATCCACTTCCGAGTTTCAGGATATGCATCCATCTGGCCTGCTATGCAAAAGGGTAAGCAATGGTTTGCACGACGAACGAACAAACGACCTTCTCCCTAGCAAGAGACATTTTCTGCGCATCGTCAGCATTTGTCGCATCTTCCACAACGGGAGCTTTGGTCTTCTCATATGCTTTACGTGGTTCGGTCCCTCGGTTGTACAGCAAGTGACGGTATACGCCTCGCTTCAACAGGATGAGGTCGATCAAAAGGGTGAGCGTATCGTGCTCTACGTAGGGATCTGCAAAAGCAAGACATTTACTCTGTGACCGTTGTTAATTCACGTCTTCGCATCCAGTATTAGTAGGTAACACTAACGCACTGTTCAAGCCGCAAGTTGTAGGCAGACTCGTATACGGTGTAGAGGTGAGATATTGGTTGCGCGCAAGTAATGCAAATGGCCATCAAAAGGACGATGTTACGATGATGTGCATCCCTTGACTAGCAAGTAGTAACTTGAAGTAGTAGTTGACTCAGGACTGTAAGCGTGAGAATCTTGAATCTCTTCCTTCTGCATCTTGACCACCATGACCGGAGCTGGTGCGACGATTTTCCAAGTCATAAAATAGGTGAGCCTTTGATCTGGAACGATTCACGGCACGATGCCATTTTTTTTCAAACTAGAGTATCTGAGGACCACGACGGTCCCATGCTTTCAATTTGTCTATGACACCCTCTGACCTACTTTGAATCATTTGCTTTCTAGCTGGAACTTGCTGACCTCTTTTGCAGTCACATTCGTTCGCGCGCGTTCCCTCCCAAAGATGTTTGTTGTTAGGTCGGTAATTGTTTCTTTTCGTGATAAAGTGATGTTATCATGGAGTTACCGCCTGATGCACTCTCGAGTTGCAGTCTGACGACACCTCCTGGCTGTTTGTTTTTCTTGTCTGATTTTATCTTCTCGAGGCATGGAGTTTCCAGTCGCTGACGAACTGTCTTGCATAGATTCTATTCGGTGAATGAATCTGGGTCATTTTCTCGAGACAAAACGACCTTCGGTCAGTAGCATAAACCTTTCTTCTCCCAAATGATGTTTTTTACACGACAGTCTTCGTATGATTGCTGCCGAAAAGGCCCGTTCAGCTCAAATTTCCGGGCATCCCCTTCTGACTTTCTAGTATGTAGTGCTGAACATCACACTGACAACTTCTCGTATAGGTTCGCTTCAACGTGGTGCCTGTAGGTTCGTAGAGCGTTAGCTATTTCATGATATGTATATATTTTTGTATTGTAAGCAATGAATGAATTAGTGACCGCGGATGGAACGAAGGGATGCATCAAAGAACAAGTAGTGACATAGAACAAGTAGGGATGGCACGCTCAGGCAATGAAGGGGAACATCGCTTTCCTCCCCTTGGGATATGCACTCCCGAATTCCTTTTTGTAAGCAGCATGTTTCTTGGCAGCCCAGATGTACATTTGTCCCGCGGACACGATCAAGAAACCATAGGCTTTACGTTCTTCATGAGTAATGGTTTAGACGCGTAGAGGACATGTCCTTACCCGTCCAACTTCCGGTCATGCAGGCAATGGCGAACCACGCAAGACTTTCGAAGAAATAATTGGGGAAAGAGACGAGTGAGAAACCATACCCCTGAGGGATAGCACGTTTACGGGTCCCAGCAGGACGAAGGTTGCTGAGCTTCATGTGGGTGATCAAATTGGATATCTCGGCGAACTTGATAACGGGAAAATGTGAGACCAAGAACGAGAAGAGCAAGAAAGAACCTACCGCCCAAATCGCGGTCCATACCCAAATAAAGATGGGGTCGTTCCGTGATGTGCCGCGAATATAGGGAGACATCGCAGAATACTGCGGGCTATAGATCGCCAGTGCCAGAAGGAGACCTATATGCGTTGTGTATGTAAACTGAGATCAAATTGGGCAAATGAACCTACCGCTGCCGAGGTGATAGTGGGCAGAGCTATGCAACAAGGGTAAGCGGGTGATGTAGAAAAGGCACTCGATCATCCTTACTTTTTAAAAATGTTCATGGCTGGCATGGTATCAAGGGAGAAGCGGTGGATGCTGGGGCAAAAGTTCTTAGTCTTGCGCAGGTGAACATGGATGAACGGCTCACAAAAGTGTTTCGAACTCGCGTTTTGCAAAGTGAATCATGACAAGCGCATATACGAACCTACAAGCCACGTAAATTTCCCCTGTAAAGAAGGGAAGTGATGGAACACAAACCGTTGTAACATGCTGTGGTAGACCGGACCTCCCCAAACGAGTTGGGGGAAGTGGTAAAGTATGGGGTGTATAACCAGTGGGCCGGCCTTTCAACCGCGTTAGTGTCATCGAAGACGGTTTTGACGCGTCGACTCACGTATTCGACCAGAAAGACCGTCTTCCAGCTGATCTGGTGGCCAAGGTCCTTGACCTGCAGCTCACCCCCGTCCACGACTCCCGCATCCGCTAATTTAACCTCGGTGTTGAGAGTGTTCTTGCTGTCTTTCAGTGTAATTTTTTGACGCGCGGGGTAAAACTAAGAGACCATCGTAAGTCATGTTGCGCAAAGATTTATTGAAGATGGATTCACCTTCGGGAATTTTTTGGCAATGGCAGCCTTCAGGTCGCCTACTGTCGCATCCTCGACCGGTTTTCCTGCTATTTCTAATTGACAGGGAAGCCCACGAGCAATGGAGATGGGCTTTCCAACGGGTGATACAGTGATGGAGACCATTGTTGTGACTTGAGAATGTGGTTGCCTAACAAGTTTTGACACCTCCGGTCCAACTTCGGTTATTTACTTGGCAACAAGTTTCTCTCCCACCCTCTCTCTCAATCTAAGTATGTTGTCGCTGATATCCAGGAGTGCAATATACTGCGTTCACAGACCCGGTCACTCCATTCGGACTCACCTGGCTAGTAGGTAGTATGTGTCGAGCCTTGGCAGTGTCAAATTGAGCGAGTATAACAGGCCGAACGTATTCTGGAGTGTCCTCGGTTAAGCTCGAGCACGATGAATATATTCCATCAAACGGAAACAGGACCGAACGAGCACTCGTCATCCTTCATGGATTTTTGTGAGCACCTCGTTACTACCTCTCACTTACAGCGGACTGAGAACAATCTTTCATAGTGGATCAAAGCGGAATTGGCAGTCACTCTCCAAGGCGTTTGCACGCAATCTCGAGCGCCCCGTATATACCCTAGTGCGCAGTTCGCGTTTCTCTGCAGCATTCCGTGTGGTATGACATGAAGCGTCGCAGGACCTCCGCAACCACGGCTCCTCACCGCACGTTCGACCCATGACTTATACCCATATGGCTGCAGATGTTCTTGATTTTTGTCGCAGAATGTCATTGTCAGATATCTCCCTTCTCGGACATTCCATGTAAGTCCACTTACACCCTTCTTCGTCATGGCCTGATACGCGTATCCAAAGGGGCGGAAAAGTCGCCATGACCGTCGCTCTTAGTCCCGAAACACCTACGAATCTTCTCAAGGACCTAGTTGTGTCTGACATCGCCCCTATGCGCGCCACCAAAGCATCCACTGATACTATTTCACATTTCCAAGGCATGGAGGAAATCGAGACAACCCATGTTACTTCTCGTAAACAGGCTGACGAAATTCTAGAAAAATATGAGAAGGTGCCTACCTCCCGCTCGCCGCGATCAATAACCTGACTAGTATTACAGGATCCTAGTGTCCGCTCGTTTTTGTTGACCAATCTGAATAGTGGTCAAATACCGCTGAAGTTCAAGGTTCCAATAGCTATATTAAAAGAAGGGAGATCCGAGATTGAATCGTTTCCGTATGTCCCCGGGGAACGAACATGGGACCGAGATGCACTATTTGTGAAGGGGACTAAGAGCAAGTACGTTGACTTCCTTGTGTAGGAGTTCCGAGGTCATGATGGCACCAGATTCATCAATCGGCACAACAAGCCGCTCATAGAAAACTTCTTCCCTCGTCATATCATCGAGGAACTCGATACCGGTCATTGGAGTAAGTTCGTCAAACCTTCTCTTCTACAATTGCTGACTCGACGTATAGTACATGCAGAGATGTGAGATCCATTGCACAACGCACTATCAGATACTGATTTCCCATTTCTAGGCCTAATGAATTCATGAAGCTTGTAGTAGACTTTGTAAATCGTTCTTAGAGCATGAGATCTAAACATCTTCTGAAGTGACACCCTACGCTATTTTGACTGACATTAGCTTTTGCCCAGGTTCGTCTCTCTCATAGCACCCCTAGACCGCGCTTCGAGTTTCCCTCCGTTTGCAGGTGCCGACGAGCGTGCAGAGCTACGGTTGGCCTCATTGTCCTCTTCAACCCTGTCGGTAGGGAAAATCGTCGGCGTTCGCGGAGAGTCTTCTGTTCTTGTTGATGCTTGCGCAGGATTCAGCTCCAAATAGTTGATGCTACGAAGCGAAAAGTGTCATCGTTACGAAACGGTCAGTACGACACCAAGACTGACGATTTAAGTATTGTATAGAAGGCGGCTCCAAGAAGAGAGCCAAGAAATGGACCGACCCAATACTGAGAAAACGAAGCAATGTCGGAAAAGCGAGCGCCTGAGGTTTAGAGGTATCGGAACTTACCACCCAATGATCGGAGTGTCCCGCGAACTTGAAACCAGTGACTACAGCCGGACCAAACGCACGAGCGGTGTTCATGCTCGCGCCAGTGTAGAAGACAGCGAACCTGACTCAAGTCAGTTACTCTCTGGCATGTCAAAGCAATGGACACACAGATGCCCAACGAAAAGCGTCAGCCCGATTCCAACCTATATCCGTCAGTCTTGCTGAATCCAAATCAAAAGTATAAACCGATTACAGGAGCAAACGGCGTGGCGGAGTGTTTCTCGGCGGCCAACATGAGCACGGCGATGACCAATGTCGCTGTGATGAACATCTCGATGAACACGGCCTGAGCTAGATTTACCCCTTCCTGTAGGAACGTGCTATGATAGCATAAACAGTCAGTGTCTTGCTTCAGAATCTGTCCAGAATTCCTACTCGACGCTGAACGGTCCAGGAGTTAGACCGTACAAGATCGCCGATCCAGCGATGGCCCCCAACATTTGCGCGATACAGAACAAGACGAACCGGACAGGACCGACGACGCCGACGAGGAAGAGCGCCAGCGTGATATTCGGGTTAAACAGTCCACCCGTGACGCGGTAGAATAGCCAAGCGGTGACGAGGAGGCTAAATCCCATGGACGTCGCGATGTAGAGCACATGCTCGATGTTCGAACCGCTTTGTTGTGCCTCGCCAGAGGCGGCTTGGATACCGCCTAGACCAAGAAGGATGAAAAGTGTTGATCCGACGAACTCCACGACGGCGGCTGTGGCGTCTGCAGAAAATGATTTGAAAAGACGCTGTGAGCTCCAGTATGGGAGGTTTGGTTCCGTCATGTTGGTTCTTCGGTTCGAAGGTGAATGCCAAGGTACTTATAGTTAGGGGCCCTGCGGCTGTCAGATCGTCAGTCGTATTTCAAACCTGGCCGAGTAAAATATTATTGCCTCAGCTTGAGATTTGAGATTTGTCGTCGATTGTCATTGGCATCTGATCCGGGAATAGAACCCAATCTAAATGCTAGCAAGATAGTTCGAGTGAGATCGTCCGTCCAGACTATGAGTTGACTCCGTACGTGGAAATATAGAGACACAGTTATTCTGCTTTGCAGAGTCTACGGACATTGTCACTGACAGTCATGTTTTTGCATCGTGAGTCTGATTCGTGACTGCTACTTTCCTGGCGAAGCTTAGCGTTCATCATAACTCTCTACTCTGCCAAACAGTGATCTCAGAAACGCCCCGCATTGAATTGTTTCCCAGGTAACAAGTCGGTATCCAATCACTCGCCGCTCGGGGAGTCAGAAACAAGATAGCCAGTTCTTGATACATATGGTTCCAGTTACTCGAAACAATACATTTTGAGATGTAAGATTGGGTGAGCTGCACCGTAAGACTCCCATACATCGACCCCACGTTCTCTACACGGACTCAGTCTTCAAGCTCCCAACCTCCGTCAATGGTACATCCTCCACGTCCTCCAAATTAACACTTTCCACAGCATCGACGAACGCTATTGTCGTAAAGGAAGCACCGTTTCCGGGTCGTACCGAAATGCCGAACCCAGTGTCGATCTTGGTCTCATTGCATCCACGCTGAACACTGTTGCGCGCATACAATTCGCGCATGCTTATGATGAATCGGGGGGTGAGAGTATATGCGGGAACGAGCTCTGCTGGAAGGTAGAAAATCTTTGGCCATCCCTCTGGTGAGAGAACTCCGAACCCAATCAACAGATTGATCAGATTGAGGAGGAAGAAACTGTTGCATGATTTGCCAATAACAGTATGTGAGCAAAAGATAGGGAATACGAGGGAGAGAGTACACACGCAAAAAAGTAGAGAATACCCTCCCGGACAAGTAGGTTGATGTACTGATTGAGTTGCCACTGGCTCGTCGCTCGGTACATTTGAAGCGACATCCTTAGAAACCGGACGCTCGCGAGCATGCATAAAACAGCGCCATGTACCATTTGCAAAATGGTCACCGCTCTTGTCCACCTCAGCGCGAGCGTGCTGTAACCTAGTCCACACACAGAAAATCCCAATATCTGCTGTGCCACCACTGTTGCAATAGAAAGCAAGTCAGATGTGGTAGACGGTACTTCGTCAGTGCAGCAAACATGACGAAAACAGACTTCCGCGAACCTGACAGATACTTGGGATCACTGTTTATGGCACAGAAGACGAGGCTCGACGCTATCCCAATGCAATACAACGTAAGAAGCACAACGAGGATTACCCTGGACCGATTATACATTGCCCACGTGCGAAGGATCATCACGACTATAATTATTGTTTGAATAGACCTAGAAGTAGGCTGCGCGAGTACTCACGATCCGCTGCACCAACAAAGATTATGTATGTCCAGAGACGGATGACATTCATGGTGCCACCTTCAAGATATCAGTAATATCGTAGACCGTTGTAAAATTGTTCTTACAGCTATTGAATAAATGTGAGTCTTGAATGAAATCACAGCAATGAGGGAGGCACTTACATCTATAAGTGCACGCCATTCGGTAAACTTAATTATATAATTATGTCACTGCGACCATACCTTTGCAGTTGCGATGCTACTAGGCAGGAGACTACTTTCTCCTTGGGGTAGGGGTCAGTGACAGTTTGGTCAATCCCACAGTTAGACATACCAAGACAATACAATCTGACAACCATTTTTTATCAGCATTTGGCTTTTGTAACACAACAGACTCACATTAGAGCACATAGGCCACAATAACGAACCTGTGGGGGACAGTGTTAGGCTTGTTGCACGTGGTGATGATGCGCTGGCAAACTGATGCACACCAGAATGAACAACATCGACACCCAGCTCCAAGGTTTGTTCTGCGGCTCTGTTAGGTGCACAACGCATTGATAAGTGGTTTCCGCTTACCCAGATGTGTTCTATCTGCATGCGGCGAAAACCATGTCATCAGATGACTCCACAGGGATCTATATGGCATCATACCTCTTTCGAAAAAGTAAGAACTGACATTAAAGTTTGAGAACACTATTGAAGCATAGATCCAATAAAGACTTACGATAATCATATACAACAGCAGTGGCAATAGCAACTGTGACAATCTCGTGAAATTGGTCTTCATGGAGTCAAGATCGACATACGCATTATATAGTTAAATTGCTGAAGAGTGATTGCCACATGTGGAGCGGAAGACATGATCTCGATGTTGTGGCAAGAGAAAACTAAAACTGCAGGCAAATCAGGTAGAAATTGAATCGTGTGGCTCTACGTTGGTGGATGGAGCATCTAACATATTTATAAGTAGGCTTAGGAGCCGTTTGTTCACGTTATGCATACTGATGCTACCGGTCCTTTGATTGATCGGCTCCTGCCTTCTGTGAGGATGGCTCTCCTTGGAATTGATGGAAGTGTGGTACGTACTATCACACCCTTGGACCTTGTTTCAACAGGATGAAGTTGTCCAGCCACTCTGCGCACCATAGGGTCCGACCCCGTGTGATTTCATGTGCAACATCGCTTTACACGGAATTCTTTTACAACCACGTTACCGCCAAGTCGACCATCAAGCTGCAGTGGTGATGATTTCCCCCGATGACCTCGACGGATCCATGATGACCTACAATGTTGTGCCTTCGAATGTAGCTGATCATGTCATGGATGCTGTGTATTAGAGCCACTGGCACGTTCCGTCTTGATGCCAAGAACACAATGAGGCTGCTGAGTTCTAAGTGAGCATAGCTGGGACGTCGGTGACTCGGTGGCCCCACGAGAAGGGATACATAAGCCTCCAAGGCCATGGATGTGCATGAGTGGATCTGCGGAGGAGGAATATTAGCAATGGAGTGATACTGGCAAAGGTGCCAGTGGTAGTAGCCTTCACAGCATCAATTTTGTCACCCTGATCACAGCAACTGTCTGGAAGTCTTACGCTGGTCAAAGGAAGCAACCTTTATTTTCGTTCGGGACACGGGTCTACAAAAAACGATTATTGATACACTTCATGAAGGTACCTCTGCGGCGCATCAAGCGGACGATTATCGTTGGCAGCAGCTTCCCCCGGCAGAAATGAAGTTGAAACTTTGTGTACGCACTTATAGGGTTTGTCGTGCCGTAAAAGCAACAGCTTGCGTATCTGTGACACTGCGCTGCTGGCATGGCGAAAGTGGATCTCCAGAGTTTTATAAATGCTGGTGAATTTGTTGTCAGTGGTCACTGAATGAACTTGAAGTAGACCAGATGCATGTCACATCATCATTCCCACCATTGAAATTCGAGACAAAATTGTGATTTTTCCCCCGACACACTACGAAAGCCCATGTACTGATTCATGGATCACTGACAAGTTCCCTTCTACACTACCTTGGACGTAGCCCGAGTCGGGTCTAACAGACTCTAACTCCCAAGATATGAGCATACCCAGTCCAAGTGCCAGTGTCCCGGTCACCCCGGTCCAATGGAAGCGCGCGTTTGCCTACACCCCAGATTCTGGTCCCGGTCGACCTCGAAACGGCTGCCAACTTGCAGCGGAGGATGACATATCTTGCAACAACGAGGACATGTTGCCCACTCAGTTCCGTTCTGAGTCGTGCACACTGCCTCATTCTGTCAGTACGAGTCCTAGTGGTGCATTGAGCTCTCGTCGTGGTACAGTGCCAATTCAAAACTTGGAGATTGGCATGTTTCTAACTCATGCTTTACAGGCTCGCTGCCTCGAAAACATAAGCAGCAGAACAGAGGCAGGGAGGATGTTGTCCCTTTGGCCAACTTAGACGGACGCACACAGCAGCGCATAAACAAGGCACGGGACGGTCGCGATCAGGATCCCAGTCCTTCGCGTTCGTCTGCTCCCTCAACCCATCGCAGGCCTCGTCGTGTCGTGTTGGATATCGCCAATAAGAAATCCCCTCGGGGGTTAGTCCGCGCCAGGTCACACTCTACCAAAGTTGCCAAATCTGCAACCTCGCACTATCCGTCTCCACCCATCAGCCGCACGTATACCGGCGTCATACTACGCAACAGTTGCTCTTATGCTGCCCGCCCTCCCACGGAACGTGACAAATCCACTAGTCCGGAATCAAACGCGACGACGTTATGCGTCAAGACGTCCAAGTATTTTGACCAAGCATCGCCTCTGACACCTATTTCTCCAATCTTCACCATCCCAATATACATCGAATCTTCTGATTCCAAGTATTCTCCGCTGGACCTCCCGTTTAGCGAGGTAGTAGAGCATGCTCTGGATAAATCAACAGGTACCCCGACATGGTACAATAGCCCTGGACTATCTGACGAACTCATGTTAATGCTGAGGCGATTAAAACCAATACTCATACAGGGTGGGTGCTTCCTTTGGAAATGTCATTTCAAACACCGATGAACGAAACAGAGAGTGTACGAGACGACCCGTGGAAGGTGCTCATAGCTGTCCGACTACTCAACGTGACGACTAGGAAAGCGGCCATTCCTGTCTTTTGCAAGATTATTTCTCGCTGGCCGACGCCTCAGGATCTCGTGCACGGTGCGTTGCGCACCTGAATTCTCTTGGGTTTTCGCAGCAAGGCTGACTTGAAGATTCTAGCACCACACGATGAACTGATCGAACTGATCAGACCACTTGGGCTGCATAACAAACGAGCAAAGTGGCTCAAAGACATGTCCGCGCGGTTCCATAGCGCTCTGGACGGCTCCCGTACGCCTTTGGCTTCTCTCCTGTCCGATGATCGCATCACGGCCGCTGCGCTGCGCAAATACTGCCCTGGTGTGGGTTCATACGCGATCGATTCGCTGCGCATCTTTTGTGCGAGTGACGAGAACACGTGGAAGCGAGTAATGCCGCGAGATAAGGAACTTGTGCGATATCTGGTACGCCATGCCGTGTTCCCAACTTCGCGTAGCGCTAAATGACGGTCCTGAACATAAACGGGTTATCTACAGCGGTGGCGCTGGGCCATCGAAGAAGGCAAGGTGTGGTATCATGAAGGCGTGGGCGTGATCGGGAACGTGAACGTGCCGTATCTGATCACGTTAGTGGACGAACTTGCGGCGCACTATGATGGCGCCATCGGCGGGGATGGATACATGTACCATTTTTGTAACGACATATGTGATGCTATGAGTGGCGATAAGGACGGGGACCTGAATTGAAGAATGTCAATCGCTCCAAACCGAAATCAAGGGGCGGACGGAATTCGCGATACTATGTAGCCCAAGTTCACCTATGCTGGCCCCCGGATCTTCACGGTCGCTACCTCCATCAGCGGTACCTCCTCCACCTCCTCAGGGCCCATCTTCCCTATTGAATCCTCGAACACCATGGTCGTCATGCCAGTGGTAGTCATACCAGATGGTCCTAACAGACCGAACCCAGAATCCATCCTGCTACTATGTCCACTTTGAATGCTTAGACTGCGCGCATACAATTCGCGTATGCTCAAGATGAATCGAGGGGTGAGGGTGTACGCGGGCACGAGTTCTGCGGGAAGATATAATATCGTAAACCATCCTTCCTTTGGGAGCATTCGGAACGCAGACAATAGGTTGAGGAGGTTGAGCATGAAGAATCTGTAACAGGAATTCAGTCAGCTCGGCATCGCCGCAGCGAACGATAGAGGAAAATGGGGACGAACGCAAAAAAGTAGACTACGCCCTGCCGGACGAGCAAGCTCATGTACCGATTGAGCTGCCACTGCTTCGTCGCGCGGTACATCTGGAGTGACCGTCTCGCGCACTGGGCGCTCGCGAGCAGGCACAACACTGCGCCATAGATCATCTGCAAAATGATGACCGCTTCCGACCAGGTATGCGTGAGTCGGGTGTACTTGTATGAACAAAGCGAAGAGCTTGAGACATGACCCACTGACGCTGAGCAGTTTCAAGCAAGCGGGATGTGAATTGCAGTCAGTCAGCGCAGCACACTTTCTATACAGCGTCTATCCACAAACCTCGCAGATATTTTGAATCGCTGTCAAGGGCAGCTAGGAGGAATGCGGGCGCCATCTCCACGACATACAGCGTGAGAAGCACAACAAGAATAATCCTCGATCGATCGTACATTGCCCATGTTCGAAGGACCATTGTGACTGCAAGTCAATACCTTGTTAGCCTTTTTCAGATGTAAACGATACTGGAACTCACGATCAGCTGCACCCAAAAAGAGATTGTACGACCAAATATGTATGGTACCCATCGTGCTACCTTGGAAGAATTGGCGAGTAGACCCTCATCGGAGGTGTGGGTGCTTACAGCTATTTAATAAAAATCAGTTGTGTTAGCAAGTCCAACAACGAGGAAGGCCGAATGCTTACATCTGTGATAATATATCTCGGTAAGCTGATTGGCGATCAGTATCAGAGGGGAGAGAAAGAACCTTCACGTATGTGGAACCACCAGCCATAAAACTGACACCCTCTTAAGGGGTCACATTGTTAATCATTATCATTATCACTTTTCGAAAACATACCGAGGCTAAATGTTCTGACAAATGGTCTGCAGTTAGTATGTGGTTTACATGTGTCAAAGCAGACTCACATTAGAGAAATGAGGCCACAATAACGAGACTGAAAAATACTGAGTTTGCCGCAGGTATGATAAGGTTGCTACGCACCAGAATGAACAGCATTGTCACCCATGTCCAAGGTTTGCTCTATAATCCTCTCAGGTCTATGTTGCATTGATGGATGTGGTTTCTACTTACCCACATGTATTCAATCTGCAAGGAACGGGAACCATGTCACCGAATTACTCATCGAGGTACTTTGCGGCACCATACCTCTTGCGGAAAAGTAAGGACTGATAATGCAATTAAGAATATTGTATTGGACAGAAAATCGAGACTCACGATAATCGTATCCTACGGCAGTGATGATGGCGACTGCAACAGTTTTGGGATATTGATCTCTCTAAGGTGATTGCTAACAAACGGACCTACCGATTACATAGTCTTGAGTAGCGATCGATTCAAGCTCCTGCAGAGCAGAAGGCATGAGATTGATAGATGTGTCTCAGAAAGCTTCAAGTGGTTCAGGCAGAAAGATGGTGGAAAGATTCAGTCCATGGACCTGCTGAACCGAACACGTTTATGAGAAGACTCTGGGCGTGACCGGGAGTCCCTAACTGATATATGCACCGTTGTTGTCTGCACTTTCCTTTTCTGATTGAATTCTGTTCTCTTTGGAAACTTTGGTAACCGAAGCACGTACCATAAATAACTATTACATACGATGTCTGTCTGGATGTAGGTTCAAGTCCGTTGACCCGTCATCCTGCATGGCGTATGGGCATTCGGCGTCTACAATATTGCTTTAGATAGATACAATGGGCCGTTTTTTTGACCTTCAGACTCTAATCCAGAGCGCACTATCGAGAATAGTTTTATGGCTATCTCACCTTCGTGTTTTTGATATGATTCGGATGACGGTATGTGCCCAGGCTGGGATGGCCCCATCACGGGAATACGTCTCGTGTGTTGTATTACGTTAGTTTTCTACTCCCGAACTTCGACCTCGTGTTGGGTGACAGTTGGGTTGATATGATCAGTACCAGATTAGAACTGGAGCCACTAGAAGCAACCAAACCTTATTGATGGGGTGGCGGAGAACGTGGTTGGGTTCTCGGTCACGATGGAGAATCGCGCCGAGCGGAGACCAGTGAGTAGAGCTTGCTGGGTCTGACCAGCCTCTTTGTCCCTCTTACAAATGTCTGCACCTAGAACCTAAACGAACTCCGTTGGTTTTTGTCAACCTGGAAGGGTCTTAGAAGACGTACAACAGCGACGAACCCAGAAGATAAGTTATTCGCCACATTACGCAATCATCGCTGGGGTCACCCACGGAATGAAATTCGACGCCTTGGCACTCTCATCATCATGCGCCCATTCGCTGACTTCTTCCATTGACAGGACAAAACATCGATCCGCCTACGCTGGCCACTTCAGGTCCGAATCAGTGGTACATTCTCCACATCATCGAGTTCCTTGTTCTGCAAGGCATCCTCGAATGCCATCGTAGTCATGCCAATACTTGGTCCGTTGGATCGTCCTTACAGATCAACTCTGGCGTCGATTTCATACTCGTAATAGTTTTAAACGCTGCGCGCATATGAGACCGCGTATGCTCAAGATGAATCAGGGGCTCTGCAGGAAGATTACTTTGTGTGCGGCGAGTATCCACAAACCTGTGAGATAGCTTCGTTGAGGGAGCCGTTCATCAACGGCTCCCTCAACGAAGCTATCT
>JBBPNU010000698.1:0-14070 GCA_038091055.1 Leccinum angustisporum
CTCCAGGAACGGCAGGAACATCGTGGTACGGCGAAAGATTTCCCAAACGGTTTAATTTGTTATGGTGCTCGAAGTCCTCAATCGCCTCTGCAGGTTGCGAGGTCGATCGGTCAAAACCGATGAGCGAGGAAGGGAATTGGAGCAAGCGCAGAAAGGTCAATCCAGGAGGAATATACATCTTGAATGAAGAGGGGAAAGGAGCGAAGCAACATAGTTTATATAGTCTTCTCTCAGCGTACGTATTTGCCTGCTAGCATGAGAAGTCGATGGGCCACGGCGCACGGCGCCACTCAGTTGCCGAGTTCTCGTAATCGCAACTGTGGAATACAAAAGGGCACTGCCAATTCCAGGCCATTTATTGTGCAGATTAGTACTAGTAGAATTCTTTCTGTAACTTAGTAAAACACGGGGTGCAATTACAGCGGTTTTCAAATGTTCGTGGAAAATGCATTTTGAAAAGTCGCGTCTCGCAATCTGCCGGGAGGGACCCCGGGTGCATCTGAGTGGTTTGTTTGTACGCTGAGTAATCAAAGTTGGTTTTCCACCCCGTCACGGTTACCCCACCATTATCCGCTCACTTTCTCCCATTTCTGTTTGTCTATGCACTCGAAGCAGGCCTCGGTGACAGCGAGGAAGTGTTTCTGAAGAGGTATGATTACCCTGCCCCACTACATGCCTCGGGCCCGCTCACAGTCAAGCCAACTTCCAGGCTCTTGCTCACTGGTTTCTGCTCCTACGCACACACTCGTCGAAGGACTGATTATTTGTTGATATCCTAGTGTACTACTACCTGCTAAATAGATCCCAGTCAATACACAGGCTTATTTTAGGTATTTCCATCTTCTGCATGATAACTTGTGTTCAACGGTCCGGTTGACGTGCATGATTGAGAAACTTAATTTGAGACGAGACCAAGATACGCCAGACGAACTTTCAGAATGCATAGAACTTGAGAGCCGGATGTCTACATGTCTATTTACTAGGAGAAAGTAGTTACATTGGAATATCAAAATGTTCTACACCACGCCCTGCTATCATCATGTCAGAACTTGGCTTGACTCGGACTCTCGGAGTATGTTCCTGCAGTAGAAACCTGCAAGCAGGAGGTATAGAAGGGTGGGGTAATCATACCTCTTCAGAAGAATTCCTCGCTGTCACCGAGGCCTGCTTCGAGTGCATAGACAAACAGAAATGGGAGAAAGTGAGCGGATGATGGTGGGGGTAACCGTGACGGGGTGGAAAACCAACTTTGATTACTCAGCGTACAAACAAACCACTCAGATGCACCCGGGGTCCCTCCCGGCAGATTGCGAGGCGCGACTTTTCAAAATGCATTTTCCACGAACATTTGAAAACCGCTGTAAGTCCCTCAACCCCGACCCCGACAGAGGTTAATATGATCCACCACGTGCTGTCGAACAGTCGTATCGATCTGATCGAAATATTTGGCTACTAGAGAGGGCCGCATTGTACGTTAGAGCAGGTGCCGGTCATACCACTCGTGTTCGAGCACGACTGCCTCCTTGATCGACTCGGCACGTCGCCAACCATGACCTTCACCCTCGAAAAGCCGATACTTCACCCTATCCACACCGCCGTGCGAAACGATCGTATTCACAATCTTCTCGGCCTGCTCCGGGAGTACGACCTTGTCTTCCGCCCCTTGAAGCACCTGCAACCGGAAAACCCGCGTCAGGCCAGTACTAATCGCCTCACAAAGAGACGCGCACCAGAAGCGGAGCCACGATCCTGTCCGCATGATTTACCGGACTGCGCGCCGCATATACCTCCGGGACTTCCTGCGGCGTCCCACCCAACAGTTTGAACATGTACCTTAGCTCGAATTTGTGCGAGAACTGTGCGAGCGAGACCAGGTCGGATATACCAAAGGACGAGGTGGCTGCTTTGAAGAATCCGGGGTCGGGCGCGATCGAGACCGACGCCAAGGTCGTGAAACCGCCCGCGGACCTACCTTGTATGGCGACGCGAGTGCTGTCAATAAGCGAATAAGGAGCGGCTGCCAATAGCTTCGGGGCGTCTTGGCAGTCTTGGATGTCCACGATGCCCCAGTTTCCAGCTAGCCGGGATCTGAAACAGGATGTAAGCGTCGCCTTCGGCTGAACGAACGCCAATCTCACATGTACTCTCGACCATAACCTGACGAACCCCCATAATTCACGTCCAACCTTTTGTAACGATCTATCAGGTTCCGCGAACGCATCCGGCCCTGTCGTGTCGAACTTACCACGCATAGCCGCGGCTGGTGTAGTATAGCTTTTCCCAGCTGAGGACTTGTGGTTGCATACTGGTTGGACCGCCGTGGGCGTTGACAATGCAAGGAGGCTTTTCTCCGGGAATGCTCGACCCCGAATACTTGGGGTTCGTTGGCGCATAATACACCACGTACAGGGGTTTTCCATCCCTATATAGCGTAATCGGCCGAGGAGGAGAGATGTATTCCTCGTTGCCCGTCACGATCTGCAGTGTGCTCGACTTGAGGACATGGTATGAGGGTGCGAACTTGAACGACGTCCCGGAAAACGTGCACAAGAACACCCCGCCTGGGGCGTCGCTCTTCCTCGCATTGAAGACAATTGATTTTCCCCCTCGCTGGTTGACGTGGTCGACGACGGAAAAGGGTAAATCTCGAACCTCCACAATTTGCTTGTCGTCGGATAGGCTGACAATGTACAAGACATTCCTCCCATCGCGGAACGCAGTAAACGCGGCAAGCTTGCCATCCCCACCTCTTGGATCGTCGAGCAGTGCGTAGGGGAAATTTCCGAGAGTCCAAGCAGGCGCACCAAAGTCCTCCTGGATAGGCTCCGGAATGGCGAGTCGAGTAGAACCCGTCAGGGTGGAGTAGATGAACGGATTCTGGAAGCCATTCAGTTCGTCCGAGGTGAACACCAACGTGGTGTTGGACGCCCATGCAGGGTAGTTGACGGATTTGGTGAGTTGCTCGCCGGCAACGCGTGTCTTGTTGATGACCACGAAAGTGTCTTGCTGAACCAGTACATCGGCAACGTGGATCAGGGAGCCTTCCCAGGGCATGTCCGGGTGGTACCACTCTTGCCAAGCGATCTTGGTGCCCGACGGATTGAACACAGGTGCCGCATAGAAATCGGCGCCGACGACGAGGGGAAAGACAGCCTTGAGAGTCGTGTTGATGACAGCGAGGGTCGTGACGACCGTTTGGGGCGTATCCACGGTATGATCTTCGAGGACCGATACGACAAGATCGTGACGGACTGGGTGGATGGCAAAGTCGGCATATCTATACATGGGGTTTTCTACGTTCAACAGGTGAGGATTTCTCGTGAGAACAGATAGACGAGGATGACTCGCCTGGTGTGACCGGCTCGGGCGTATTCGTCATCACCTTGATCGAGTATACGCGGTTGTCGGGTATGTTAGAAAAGTAGATGGTACCACCATACGCGATTGCTGCGGCTCCACCGTATTCTTGAACGCCCGTGCGGGCGCTGTACGGAGACGGTAAGATGTCCTGCTCTGCGAGTGTGTCTACGATCACACAGCGGGCTTTGTCTTCTGGACGGATTTCTGTGTGGTATATTCTGTCGGTCGTGGGGTCGACGAAGATATCAGTGAATGAGATGTTCTGAAGCTATCCCGTCACCAATCTGTTACAAGTCAAAACAGTTGGACTCACGCCTTGTACGACGGACTCTGGGGTTATGGGAGACTCCCATTTACCGTAGGGTGCGGTTTGAGACATCGTTTCAACGTCCTATGCTGGTACAAGGGGGAGCAGATTAGAGGGCAGTTCAGATTGCTACAAATATCGTTCGCATTCACATCGACATCGCCTTGATATGATCACATGCACATATGTGATTGCGGAGTGCAAAACAAATTCAATCCGTGGACAAATCTCCAGAAAAGTTCCATAATTATCGCTCCTTAGACTGATCGATTGTACGATGGCAACTCATGGTAGGAGAGCATGCTGCGGGTCGACGTCTAAGATTGCTTGTTGATATACTCCAAAACCGAGCTTCAAGCTTCAAGTTGTGAGTGGCTCCCAGGCTTCGGCGGCAAGAAAAATGTAGTACCAACAAGTTTGAAGAGAAGCCTTACAGTGTAACGCACCACGATCCCACTAATCTTTCGAGGTCGTATTCGATCGTTTGAACAGCTCGTCCCAGAGCGCTGCAACCTCTTGTTGTGCCTCAACCTTCTCCTTTTGCACGTGTCTGAGTTCTACGTCCCGACGATGTGCAATCTGCGCTTCATCCGAGAGAAGCAAGAGCAACTTGAGGGAGTGCGTGATTAAGAGCAGTGAATTAGCTGCCTTGACCTGGGACCAACGATCGCAAGCCTCGTCGCAGAGCGAGGAAGCAGAATGGTCACTTCTACCTCGGCATCCAACTTTTTGTTCCGTTCCTCTTCGATGGCTGTCGAGGTATTTTGGTCGACGAGCGCGTTAACTGCGCCACGTTGGTGGAGCGTCGCTGTCGGAAGGGCAGACGGGCGGGAGACGTCCGTTTGAGGTGGTTGACGGAACTTGAAATCGAAACTTGACCAAACTCTAAAGACCTATTGCAGCGGTGTTGCAGTATTTACGACGACGTAGACTCACCAGCCTTGAACTCAAGCATGCGCTATCATTAATATTGTGCGTACGCCGTTTCATCACTCCTCTTTCATACTCATCGTATCGTTCGGCCGAAACGATGGAACGACCACTCTTATGCAGACGTACGATATTAAATTCCCTTCAATGATAAAATGTTCACGCAAAGGGTCTGAATGGGTGGAGATAAGGATAGGAAAATTCATCTCGAGAGAACATTACGACACTTGCATCCAAGACCAGACCAGAAGTCCAGGTAGCGTGCGAGTGCTCCAGTCTATTTGGCTGGGCGAAATCTGCTTAAGGCGGCAGGTATGCTGAGTCTGGAGTAAGTTCTGCGTACGCTCCCCTCAAGTCGTTTCGTTGTGAAGAACTGATAATGTCAGGACCTGCAACGGTAGAAAATCCATCTGGGAATACCATTCCTCACACCAGCGGCGGAATGAATGAAGACCCATCACAAGAGGTCAAGTACCTCCCTGCAGAATACTACCACCGCTTCCTCTCCAAGGTCACAAAAGATCTCAAATTGAATGCAAGTAAGTTGACCAATATCTTGAACGCGATGGACCGACTGACGGAGATTGCGTCGCTTTTGTAACGGCCTACGATAACAACCCGGTGTCCAAGTTCGAGCCCTGTTTCCCTTAGAAAGCACCCCTGGGATGTTATCCTTGTTTGCAGGAAAACCGAGCGAAGATGTGTTCCCATTTACTTCCATCTCCTTTTCTGCCATTTCGCCCAATGACCCTTCGAAAGACGTTGAAGCTACGTTTACTTCTTCGACACTTAAGGAGGCGTTGCAGTACTCGCACACAGATGGCGTGCCAAGAGTAAAGGAATGGATCATGAGACTTCAAGAGCACCTACACAGACGAAAACACGGCAAGGGATGGTCGGTGACGGTGGGAGTTGGATCGCAGGATTTAGAATATAAGGTAGGTGTGACAATTGACTCAGGAAAGCAGTTGAATTGAATTAGAGCCCGGATGGCCTGTAGGCTATTATGGCGCTTTTAAATCACGGGGATCCAATCCTCATCGAGAGCCCCGCATACCCGTAGGTGTAGCAACGCGTACACAGCAATGTCACTCATACCATGTTGAAACACAGTGGATTGATACCCGTCTTCGCAAGTTTGCACTGCGAACAGATTGGTAAGTGGGCGCACAATACGGACGCAAAGTACATTTGACAGAGTCTCGTGATGATAGAGGTTGAGACCGACCCCATGGGACTTGACCCTGCATCATTGAGGAAAACACTCGAAAGCTGGCCTGTGGGAAAGCCGAAGCCGAAACTGCTGTACACAGTGCCTGTGAGTTAGGCATTCATAAATGGGCGGATCATGACCCAACACCACGTTCTAGTATGGCGGTAATCCTAGTGGCTTGACGACGACCACGCAGAGACGGAGAGAAATACTCGCTCTGGCAAGGGAACATGACTTCCTTATTTTTGAGGGTGTGTTTGTTTCACCTCTCAGTCAAAACACGATGAGTCCAAGCATTGGTCTAGATGACCCGTACTATTGGCTATATTACAGGGACGACGAGCGCCCGCCTTCTTACTTCCAGCTCGAACTTGAGCTACCTGAGGTTGGCAGAGTACTGCGTTTTGACAGTTTATCCAAGATTATATCAGCGGGTATGCGTTTCGGTTGGGCGTCGGGCCCCAAAGTTCTCGTCGATGCTATCAATGTTCAGGTGAGTCCAATTTCATACATTTACATTGCCGGGAATGATGATTTACCTGGATTGATTGGGAAACAACAGACTGGCTCGTCAAATTTGCAACCTTCAACGTTGGTACAAATGATGATACTTGCGCTCGTCGAACAGTGGGGCTATGACGGCTTTGATAACTTTACACGAAATGTGTCCAACATCTATAAGACCCAGCGGGACATGTTCGATAAGGCATTGCAAAAGCATCTTGGAGACGTGGCAGAATGGAACAAACCAGAATCTGGAATATTCTTTTGGTACGTCTCCGCGTCCCTGTTTGATTTTGTGTCGGGGGAGCAAGGTTCTAATGCATGAACGAGCCAATAGGGTAAAGCTCCTGCTGGGCCCCGGCAGTGATGGGGAAATTGATACCGAGAAACTCTTGACCAAAGGGTTCCAGCACGGAATCTTGGTGCTCCCGGGAACATCCTCCCTTCCAAACGAGCGGAAGTCTGCGCATGTGCGGCTCTCCTTTTCGCTGCTAACGGAAGAAATGGTGCACGAAGCACTAAGGAGATTGAGGGCCGTAGTCATAAGCGAAAGAGAAGAGCATGCGTTGACGACATCGGTGAGCAAAATTAGAGAAACCAATGAAAGCCAATTCCTAAATCGAGTGGGTCCGGGGAAACCCGCAGGTTGCCGAGGTTGAGAACGGCCACGCCGAAGAAAATGAGAATTTGGCCTGAAGGAAACAGTTACTGCATTAAACCGTCTCATTTACCTACGGAAGCTGAGACGCTGTAAACAACGAATTGTGGTTTGCAAAGGGGCAAGATGATATACGACGTTGTTGTTGTTGAATGACTCGAATCTATGACTCGTCGACGATCGAACTCGGAGCGATTCAGTAATCTGACACCAGACTGACACTGAAACCAAGTTGCTAATAGATTCAAGGCCGTGTCGTGTAGTCGTTTCCTTCGGGGTTCAATGCAAGCGTCGACAACTTGAAATGCAACTCCTTGGCAACTCCCGGGCCCGCGCTATCTGAATCCCCGAGATCGAGCTCACCATGCTAGCTTGCGGAATTAGAACGCCTATACGAAGACTATGTCAAGGTGTCAAGCGGCAACGTAACATGTAGTGGAGCTTGAAGGTCTAGCTAGGTCTAGCTTCGGCCTGGCCCCCTTACGTTTTGTTGACTAGCAGGTTGGCGGATGAGAATGGGAACCTTATTACAGCGTAAAATGCGGCAGTTGAACAACACCCCTTATTGACGGTTTACTGTCAGTACCCGGTGGTCTACCAGGCAAAGACGAAACTTAGTACGTATCGCCTCATGATATCAAACTTCAATTTGAAAGGATGACTTCCAAGCAGCTACTACTATCCGTCTCGCTTGTAGAATTTGACGTTCTCATGCGATACCGTGACGGACACGGTCATTGATCCGGCATCATCCGGGCCGATGACTGGTGGTTAACGTTACAGTAACGGTCTCGGGACAACACGACATTACTTCACTTCGGATAAGCGAAAGCGAGCAGGCATCCGTAGGCTGTTCCCGTGATCATACTTAAGTTTGCACAGTATACGAAGGCCTTGCGTAAAATTCCGCGTACACCCTCCTAGTGAAGAACACATAATGACCGGAGCTGCGACAGCGAGAGATCGATCGCAAGAGGTCGAGTACCTCCCTACAGAGTATTACAATCGATTCTTCTCCAAGGTCGCCGGCGATCTCAAAGTGAGCGCAAGTGAGTTTTACCAATATCTTGAGAAGCGATGAACTGACTGATGATAATGGCAATCTGATACTATTCAAGTCCGAGCCTTATTCCCCTTGGAAAATACCCCTGGATTGTTGTCCTTGGTCTCAGGGAAACCGGACGAAAACATGTTTCCATTTACTTCCATCTCCTTCTCTGCTACCTCGCCAAAAGACCCTTCTAAAGGGATTGAAGCTACGTTGGCTGGTTCGACGCTCAAAGAAGCGCTACAGTACGCACCGTCAGATGGTTTGCCTAGCGCAAAGGAATGGATCATGGGGCTTCAAGAACGTTTACACAAACGAAAAAAAGACGAGGGATGGACGGTGGTGGTGGGAGTTGGGTCTCAGGATCTGACGTTCAAGGTGGGTTATATAGTTTCAAACTCAAGAGAACAAGCCCGGACGTGACTGCAGGCTATCATGATGCTTGTAAATCATGGGGATTCAATTTTCATCGAGAGTCCCGCATACCCGTAAGTGCAGCACAGCGTACTTGACACTGAATGCACTGATACAATGCGAAACACAGCGGAATAGTACCCGTCTTTGCAAGTCTGCATTGCAAACAGATTGGTAAGTGGACACACGGGACGGATGCAAGTACATTTGACAGAGTCTTGCAATCATAGAGGTTGAGACTGACCCCATGGGACTCAATCCTGCATCATTGAGGGAAGCCCTCGAGAACTGGCCTACAGGAAAGCCCAAGCCGAAGCTGCTGTATACCGTGCCTGTGAGCTATTCATAGACCGTTGGTTCATAACCCTTGAACATCGCACAATTTGCAGTACGGCGGAAATCCTAGTGGCACGACGACGACGACGCAGAGACGTAGAGAAATACTTGCTCTGGCAAGGGAACATGATTTCCTCATTTTTGAGGGTGTGTTTATTTAATTACCTCTGTTGAAACACGCGATGAGTCCAAGCATTCGTCTAGATGACCCATACTATTGGCTGTATTACCGGGACGACGAGCGCCCGCCTTCTTACTTCCAACTCGAACTTGAGCTACCGGAAGTTGGCAGAGTACTTCGCTTCGACAGCTTATCCAAGATTATATCGCCGGGGATGCGTTTAGGTTGGGCATCGGGCCCTAAAGCCATCATCGACGCTATTTATGCCCAGGTGAGTCCTGATCTCATGGATTGCCGCGAATGATAATTTACATGGATGGTGCGGTGAATGACAGACCGGCTCGTCAAACTTGCAGCCTCCAGGGGTGACACAAGCAATGATGCTTGCCCTCGTCAAACAGTGGGGGTATGACGGCTTTGATACCTTTACGCGAAATGTGTCCAGCGTCTATAGGACCAAACGGGACAGGTTCGATAAGGCCCTGAAAGAGCATCTGGGGGACGTGGCCGAATGGAGCAAACCAGAATCTGGACTATTCTTCTGGTACGTTTGCGCATCCCCTTTTTGACGACTGAGTTGCGGCGGCGCAAAGTTGACAGGCGAACAATGTGCTGATGCGTGGACGATAAAACAGGGTAAAGCTCCTGCTGGACCCCAATAACAGTGGAGTAAGCGACACTGAGAAACTCGTGTCCAAAGGGATCCAGAATGGGGTATTGGTGCTCCCGGGAGCATGTGCCCTTCCAAGCGGGGAGAAATCTACGCATGTGCGGCTCTCCTTTGTATTGCTACCGGAAGAGATGGTGCATGAAGCTTTGAGGAGATTGAGGGCTGTGATCAAAAGCGAAAGAGAAGAACGCGCGTTGGCGACACCCATAAGAAAACTGGATAAACTCGATTCTACGCATTCGAAGGGCGTGTCGCTCAATGGACTGAATACGAATCTGGCCGAGAGGGAGAACCGGAAGCTATGGTCGAAGTTGTAACCGACCACGTGAAGAAGGTTCAAGAAATGGGCTTGATCTGAAAGAAAGAGTTGGTGCAAAGGAACAAAAGCGATCTACGAATCCCAGTCCATAGCTGTCACAGTAGTGAATCTGTCATGTCTCGCCGACTCGGGTGCGCATCTCAGTGGCATTCGAGGCGGCGCTACTCATCGTATCGTTCGGCCGAACTGGTGGGACAATTATATGTATATTAAATGCACGAGACTGAATTCTCGATAAAACGCTCACGCAAAGGGTCAGATCCACTAATCAGACGTCTTTGAACCTGTGCATAAGGGTCTGGAACCAAGATCAATGACTCGAACATGAAATAGGAGTGGTCCTGCAATCACACACCTTGATGGCGGCCTACAGAGACGTCAAGCGGTGACGTAACATGTAGTGGTACTTGAGGGTCTCCCTTTGGCCTGAGCCCTCTTACGTTTTGTTGATTCGCAGGTGGGCAGAGATAAGAATTGGAGAACCTTATACGTCTCGGGATATAATTACCCAGAATGTGCGTAACCACCAAATCACAGGGTGACTCGGAGTCAGAGTGAGTCAGAGTGAGTCATGACAAGCGAGCAGGCACACGTCTGTTTGGTGAACGGGGGATGAAACCTACTTAAGTTAGTACAGTATTCTAGGGTCTTGCGTAAAATTCTGTGTACGCCCCCCAGTGAAGACTCACCGGACCTGCAACGATGGGAGATCGATCACAAGAGGTCAAGTACCTCCCTGCAGAGTATTACAATCGATTCTTCTCCAAGGTCGCTGGCGATCTCAAATTGAATGCCAGTGAGTTTACCACATCTCCTTGAAACGGCTGGTGGTGACGGATCTGGCATACAAGTTCGAGCCCTATTTCCCTTAGAAGGCACTCCTGGATTGTTATCCTTGTTCGCAGGGAAGCCGGACGAAAACGTGTTCCCATTTACTTCCATCTCCTTCTCTGCTACCTCGCCAAAAGACCCTTCGAAAGTGAATGAAGCCACGTTGACTGGTTCAACGCTCAAAGAGGCGTTACAGTACGCACAATCAGACGGTTTGCCTAGAGTAAAGGAATGGCTCATGGGGCTTCAAGAGCGTTTGCACAAACGAAAAAAAGGCGAGGGATGGACGGTGATGGTGGGAGTTGGATCGCAAGACCTAACATTCAAGGTGGGCTATACAGTTGACTCAAGAGAGCGGCTGAATTGATATAAAGCCCGAATGTGCCTGTAGGCTATCATGATGCTTGTGAATCATGGGGATTCAATTCTCGTTGAGAGTCCCGCATACCCGTAGGTGTAGCACAGCGTACTTGACAAATGCGCTCATACCATTGAACACAGCGGAATAATACCCATCTTCGCAAGTCTGCACTGCAAACAGATTGGTAAGTGGACACACAAGACGGATGCAAGTACATTTGACAGAGTCTTGCAATGATAGAGGTTGAGACTGACCCCATGGGACTCAACCCTGCATCATTGAGGAAAACCCTCGAGAACTGGCCTACAGGAAATCCCAAGCCGAAGCTGCTGTACACCGTGCCTGTGAGTTATTCATTAACCGTTGGTCATAACCCTTGAACATCGCATTGCAGTACGGCGGCAATCCTGGTGGCACGACGACGACGACGCAGAGACGTAGAGAGATACTTGCTCTGGCAAGGGAGCATGATTTCCTCATTTTGGAGGGTGTGTTTGTTTTGCCTCGGCCGAAACATGATGAGTCCAACATTTGTCTAGATGACCCATACTATTGGCTGTATTACCGGGACGACGAGCGCCCGCCTTCTTACTTCCAACTCGAGCTTGAGCTACCGGAAGCTGGCAGGGTACTTCGCCTCGACAGCTTATCCAAGATCATAGCGCCGGGGATGCGTTTCGGTTGGGCATCGGGTCCCAAAGTCATCATCGACGCTATTATTGTCCAGGTAAGTCCTGATCTCATGGATTGCCACGAATGATAATTTACCTGGATTGTGCGGTAAACGACAGTCCGGCTCGTCAAACTTGCAGCCTCCAACGGTGACACAAGCAATGATATATGCCCTCCTCGAACAGTGGGGGTATGACGGCTTTGAGACCTTTACGCGAAATGTGTCCAGCGTCTATAGGACCAAGCGGGATAGTTTCGATAAGGCGCTGAAGGAGCATCTGGGGGACATGGCCGAATGGACCAAACCAGAATCTGGACTATTCTTCTGGGTAAAGCTCCTGCTGGACCCCAATGGCAGTGGGGAAAACGACGTTGAGAAACTCGTGTCCAAAGGAATTCAGAATGGGGTATTGGTGCTCCCAGGAGCATGTGCCCTTCCAAGCGGGGAGAAATCTGCGCATGTGCGGCTGTCGTTTTCGTTGCTACCGGCAGAGATGGCGTACGAGGCGTTGAGGAGATTGAGGGCTGTGATCGAAAGCGAAAGAAAAGAGCGCACGTTGGCGACATCTGTGGATGACACCAACTCTACGCGTTCAAAGGGAAACGTGTCGCCCGTTGGACTGACTCCGAGTCCGAACCTGGCCGAGAGGGAGAACCGAACGCTGCGGTCGAAGTTGTGATGCTGTAAACACCGTGTTGCACAAAAACGATGTACGAATCTATACTAGGCAAGGAGTCGGGGTTTCAAGTTGCTTTGATGCGTACATTGATTACGCTGCCACCAACCTCAGTGCTCGCTTGATGCCAACGCACGATCGATCGGCCATCTTGGCCTTTCCAACAGAGACGACATTCAATATTCTCCGCTTTCTAGATCCCAAAGACATCATCCATTTAAAATCTGTACGTCTCCTTCAAGATCCCAAACTCCTGATTCACCCAGATCACAGGTATCAAAACACTTCCACGCAATCGTTCACGCCCACTTCACATTCTGGCGCAATGTGTACACCGAGGCCCGTACCCACCTCCCACTCCCGCCGGGCCCCTACCCCTGGCAATCTGCCCACTCTCTTCAACGCGCCCTCGACCACTCTGCACGCCTCGCGCGCACATGGACGACCATACCGTTCGCAGCCCAGTCTTATGTTGCCCCGCGTCAAACCTTCGGGTCCGTGTTCGCGTCAGGCTACGAAGAAGTCGGTCGGATCCACTGTGTCGCCGGGCGGTGGGTCATCACGGCTCGGAGCCGGTGTGGGGCAGGTGACACCGCCGCCACGGAACTTTGGTTGCACGATATCAAGTCCGGCAGAGATCATATTCTGTGGAAGGATCGTGACGGCGGCCTGAATTTGGCCCGGTGGTCTGTAACCTCCTTGATGACCCCACGAGCCCATCTTGTCTACGTCGTCGTTCATTTCGGGTTGGGGAGGCTCGAGGATCCTGTGTGCGTGACTCTGCTTCTGCCTTTTACTCCGACTGTGTGGGTGTGAGTATCTACATCTTTTCTCACCCTGTTCTTCACAGGAAACTACTCGAGTTTGTTGCTGACGACGACACGGGACACCTATCGGGCCCGGCGCACACCCTTGATGTCCCAACATGGTGTCTGCCCCAAAAAGTTGACAACCCGGGCCTCCGCATTACAAGCACCAGCGGCTGTGGCTCGAACAGCAACACACCTGCTTCGTATGCCTACATCTCGTTCTGCCGGTACGGTAGACCCGCGCACTCGCTCCTCTTTGACGCGCGCACTCGTCGGTTCTACAAAATTCCCCGGAACCGGACACCGCTGGTGAGTCAGTCGTCAATTGTCCTCGCCGGTTTGCCCGACGAATCAAAGGTAATGAAATTCATGCTCACACCGCTCTACGCGTTTCGGGTCTATAGGATATACTGTTCAACAACTGGTGGCCCCGGACGGTCACAGTCTGCTTTACGCCAACGCACCTCTTCCTGTTCACCCGTGCCTATCTCTCCGAGGGAGTCGGCCCTTCAGAAGTCCAGACATTTGTCATCCCAAATCCGGATGTCAATCGCACAGAGCGTGGGCGCGATCGTGAGCGCAACCGCGACCACAGCTCGAATCTGGGTTCGCCCAGCGCCAGTACGGGTACTGACACCGTCGTCAGTGAGCTCCGCTTGACGCACGAGATGTTGATGCCCGATCCGCCGGTCGATCCGATATCGCTCGTGCCCGTGTATAGCTGGACGGACGCGCTGACGGGGACGACGACGCTGAGGTTCATGCATTCGGTTGCCACTGAGGCGAGGAGTGGGGACGGGGACGGGGACGTGTATTTTGCGTATACGGACTACGTGCTAC
>JBBPNU010000699.1:0-14061 GCA_038091055.1 Leccinum angustisporum
CATAGTGTTATGTAATCGTAGCGTACCATCATCAAGTAATCAATTCCCACGTTAATCAAATCGCTTTGCAGAGAGCGGCACGTTTCTGGCTGTGAAAACCCTCCCCCACTTTCGTGGGAGTCGGGGACGATGGGCGAAGCCCGTAGACAACCCACAATCAAGGAATCATCGTGAGCAATTGTACTCTTTTCACTACCGGTCCTTCAATTGAACCCTAACGTCTGAGTTCGTTAATTCAATCACCCCACACGGGTGGAGAAACGCAACAGAGAACTTGAAGGCGTTTAGGACGAAGAGCACGAGTCTCCCCTGGCCGAGACCCGCAGCACGAGTCACGTGAGCAGTGGCCACAATTGTCCGAATCACGTTCAGCGACCACGTGACCCATGTACGTAGTATGTTCGCCGGGTGACTATAAGATCGCAATCGATCAGGTCACCCATCGAAAACCATGCTGTCCCCACCGACCAGCCCCCAGAGCGAGAACGACGACGACGACGACGACGACGCCGCCGCCGCCGCCGCGTCAGAACAATTTGCATTTAACACGAATGATCTCCCCCCTATTCAAGTTCTTCTTCCCACCGACCCATTTCCCCCGTCGCACTCAGCCTCCATTGCGGACGTTTGTGGTGAGTGTATCGTGAGCGCATCTCTGAATACCCGCTTGATTGCTAACTACGAATTTTTTTTAGAACATTCAGAAAACGTCCTCTACGCCGCCACTTCGGGCTGGAGCGGGCTGACGCGTGACACCACGAAGGTCATAGCACAGCATGTCCTCTCGAATCGGATCACCCTTTCAGACCTCCTCAACGACAATTTCTGGCTCCACCCTTCAACGATCAGGCTAATTATGTACGCCTTGGCGCGACGGCACGAGCGCCTGGGGATGTCAGGTACGCCGAATTAATCTGATCTTCGATATCGATGCTCATTTTTAAGTGCCCCATGTTCCCGAATCGGACGAGACGATGTGGCAAAGCCCTTTTTTTCTATTCGTCGTTCAAACCGTAGGTCTTCAAGTTCCCGCCCTTACCGACTAATGCAAACTAACTCGGTACTCTAAGCTCCAAGGCGTCGCATTCACCTACCTCTCGCAAGTTTGGAAACGCATCGACAAGATGATTCTCTCGCCCGAACCACCTATCTCGACCGACTTTCTTTTTTCTCTAATTCAGAACCCCACCCACGTCCCGAACATGTCAAAGCAGGTTATCTCTCTCAACACCAGGTGGGATGCCAAATACGGGTACACTTTCTGGCACCTCCCTTCCACTTCCCCGACTAGGGACTCATCGACTCTTTTTCTCAACCCAATCGTCCACTTCATGCTGAATCAAGTACTCATCAATCCGGATTCTGCTTTTTGCATTACTGGTGAAGAGATTCGGATCGATCCAAACGATCCTATGGAGTTTATCGCAGCTGATCCGCTAACGTACGACGTCGGGGAAAAAGTATCGTTCGTTTTGTCATGGGTAGTGTATATTTTCAACTTGTGGTCCTATACTGACGATTCCCATACTAGATGGTCGTTGCGATGCGGGAACAAGGCCTCGCGCCGTACGCGTTGGAGAGCAAAGTTCTAACTCCAAACCGTATCCAATGCGTTATGAAGGAACAAATCCTTATTACGGATTTCTTCTACAGCCTCGTTCAGAGCAACGACGAGCGGTTCAGGTCGTTGTGCCGCCTTTTCGCGACAGTGGGAAACGGGCCGCTTCAGTATTAATCACGACACGGCTATCCGTATATACCATGCTACATTTGTGCTGATGTTGTCTTACGATTTGTTTTGTCGATCATATCCCGCGCGATTTAGACCAAGTGCGCGCGATGGTTATCGCGGTGGTATACGATGCATGCGGCAGCAGCAATGTATTAGGCTAGCATACACGTCCGACATCGTCGCAGGTGAGGAAACGTGCGCGCGCATCGTCATTGTGCCGCCATCGCATCTCCGCGTCGTCCGAGTCGTTGTTGTTGCGTGGCGCCTTGGGATGGGGATGGGGCGAGGGAAGACAGCTCGTCGTTGCTATCGGAGGAGGAGGAGGGCGAGACAAGAGTGTAGGCAACGTGCGGCAGCAATTGCGCAACGCGCACAATCGTGCGCGTTATGCGATCGCTTCTGCACGCTGGGGAACGGGGACGGGGACAGAGTGGAAGAGGGCGGAACCGCCGTTGCGGGCGAGGGAACGTGCGTGCACACTGTTACGTCGCCGCCGGTGTGAGGGGGTGTGCGTGCGCATCGCCGGTGGTGCAGGTGAGGGAACGCGTGTGCGCACGTCGTCGTTGCGACGCCGATGTGTAGCGGGAACGCGCATCGCCGCGTCGTCACGTTCGTGGTCGTCGCGTCGTTGCCGCGTCGATGCCCTCGGCGCAGTCTACTGGCGACGTGGACGAGTTCTGGCGGAGGGTGAGTGAGAGGGAGGGACGCGCGCATGCACGCCGCGTCATCATCGCGCCGCCACTGGTTGGCGTCGTGCCGTCTTCGCGTTACGTTGAGGGCATGCGCTGGCGGCGTAGAAGAGATTGCAGTGACTCGCATGATCACGTGCCATATCCGACGCTGCCAGTGCAGTCAAGATGCACTTTGTCTGGAGGATATTGACATACCTGCAGGTGGTTGACAAGATCTCGGTACATTGTGTTAAAAAGCATAAAAGACACTGGGGCCAGACGATATCTTGGTATGTGTACTAAGGAATAAACTTCGACTGGGACTAGAACGTTTGATCAAAGCGTTACTGTGACTAGCAACCGACCCGGTGTTATGCGTTACTACGCGTTGCCGCAACCGGGTCGGTCAAACCTGCGTAGTAAGTACGTGCGTTGCGCCCAAAAAATAGGCAACGACCCCCCTTTATTACAGCCCGTGGCAGAACGATGGAGCGGTTCGAAAATTTTCGATGTACTATCGTTACACCGGTAGTGCAAAAAAAGCAGTAATGATTTTCTACAAGCTCAACAAAACAAGCTATAGCGCTCGGTACGGTACTACAGATTGAGAACAAGGCAACACACATACTTTCATTTTTTCCTTATTTTTTTCTCTTCATGTTGGGAGTACGGAAGACTCCCAATTTCTGACCCCCTTTTGCGCATCTAGTCTCAAAATTCAATCTCGACGACCTGTGGCGGACAAGTTCGCAAGATGCCGAGGAGGAGACCGAAGTTTTGTCACGGACAGGCTCGAGCGTGACAATCTCTCACCCTCCACACCCACATATTTTGTTCTACGACTTCATCCAGTGCGTATTTCGCTCTGATACTTGGTATAGGAACCGTTTACATGCTAAATAATAATTCCTAGGTCTTACTTCGTCAGTTGATCAGCGGGATCTCTCGGATCTGGGGCCCATAAGGCAGGCGCCGATTGACATCCTCTGATATTTTGTTAAATCGCGAACAAACTGCCATCACAATCGCCCTCAAGTTTTTCTCCTTAGTTAGAGTACATACTTAGCCATCTCGAATAATTTTTTCAGGACCGTAGAAAGACCCGAAGGTGTTTAAATGTTGTGTTTTAAAAGTTTTGCATTACAAAGTTAGTTTGCACTACCGGTGTAATGATAGTATAGTGGACTTTGAATGCACGTCCCCGACTGAAATGGCTATCGTTACTCGCTTTCTCTCATGTGCATGAACAACCAGTACCGTTATGCTGGACAACTTGAACCTTGCTGCACACCCGCATGAGAAGCCACGTCACCCAGCCTCGTCCTTTCCCCATGCCGCTGGCAAATCCGCCTTCCGAGAAATACGAATTGATGGGTTTATAATATCTTGTACGCGGCGCGACTCGTTTCGCTCAATAGCTAGAGTACATGATGTACATCGTATGTATCTTCAGCTGAAGCCTGCACATTTCGATGTGCAACATAGGGTGAAATGCCGGGTTGTCTCTCCATCACACTTTCAAGGAACCGGGACGATCTTGGGAGAAATCAATCATGAAAATGATACTTGCCATGACATTGAGAGAATGTAAGACGCGCGACATTCGATCGTACGAACATCAACTTCGCGCTTGTTACAAGGCGTTGATCAGTAGATTCCACAACCCCAGTGAGCGAGTAAATTTAAGACCATGTAAGACTTCATGTTACTTGGACATCTCGACAGCCATTTGCTTGACCATCCGGCGACGGCGATTGCAGCGCATGCAGGTGCACATAGGCTTGAGACGACGCGGCGGCGACTGGCGCGACGAACTGCATGCCGAGATTGTGCCGAGAGCTTCCCAAATCTAAACTCCGCACGTTTCTAATATCGTTCTGCAACGGGCTGTATTTAGCAACGCACAGACCCGCTGCAGTACCTGACTTCGTCACACACAGTTCAGACCTTAAAATCAGTGGGCACGCAAAGCAACACCTGAGGCCTGAAACGGAGCATAATTAGGAGTAATAACTTGAAGCACCTGCCGAGTTCAAGTTGATCAATGATTTTACATTCGTGACCTCCTCCCAGTTGTTACATGCATAAGGTTACGGGAAATAATGATGGCTAGCAAAACAGTAGTACAGGCATCATCATCATGATCGTGGTCTAATTTCACAGACATTTAAAATAAATTAAAAGTCCTCAAAAAATCACTGGACACCAGTTCAGCGTACCTCCGGTAACTAAGGATGAACTTGAACTCACCACATTAGTCGGACGCCATCGCAATACACTATCCTCCACCTCTTTTGGACAGGCAGAAGTCCTGCATCCTCATGCAAGTGATGGCGGTCATGTACTGTCCCCTCGCAGTATCGGCTTCATCAGGATTAACAACTAAATGTACTTGCGATATCTTCTGGACTTCTGCGTCACCGAGCATCTGGCGCAAGGCGCCCTCCCAATCCTGGCACTTCTGCTCAGCGTCTGCCATACATGAAGCTAATGCATTCTTCTTCAACAACGCCTCTGCATACATCCGCCTTAAAGTATCAGGAGGAGGGGTTGGGATAGCCGTAAGTCGCTGGCAGTTGATGTAAGATAAATTGCACGTGCGGGCGTAGATAAACACCCACCAGCGTCTTTAAAGATTTGTCAACGGACTTCATATAGTCTGCAGCTCCAGTAATCCTTCTGTACTTTTTAGGGTCCAGATCACCCCGCAAAGCAACATCCATGCTGCCGGGTGGGTGTCTTGGCCTTGTAGCCTTGTTCCGAGATGTCATTGGCAAATGCTCGCCCGAGAACTGCGTTAAAGAAGTTGCGCAGCGTGCGACGTTAGGGACGTTCGACATTCCGTCAGTTCAGCTAAGGTGGAGAAAGGTTGTGTGGCGGTTGGCACTGCGGAAGTAACTTGAAGAGCCTTTCATGAGACTGACGTCTACGTCATGTGATCAGATCACAAGGTTCACACACTGATCATCTGTGATCAATTTCAAACAGATCGCAAAAAAAGTGTTGGGATAGGATGTCATTGGAACATACATGCTCGCTCGAGAGTGGCGTTAAGGCCGCTTCGCAGTATGCGACGTTAGGGGCGTTCGATATTTCATCAGCTCAGCCTGAAAGTGGAGAGAGGTTAGCACCTTGAAGTCTCCTTGAAAGCTTGAAAGTCCGACAGTTATGCTATGTCATGTGACCAGATCTAAAGGTTCACACACTGACATGTGATCGGCCCAGTGAAAACTTTTTTTGGACAAATTATGCACCGGAGCCGCGGCGGCACAGCCTGCCCACCCGCGAAGTTCTTATGTCAGCGCGGCCGAACGTTTGGTAAACCTCAGGCTAATCCCCGACTCCCACGTTAAGTGGGGGAGGGTTTAACGGACCTGTGCGAATTTATTACTAAATTTGTAGATTAGATCACGGGATTATTGCGTCAAATAAACACAAATACATAAACGATATGTAATTCCCTGGAAGTCCTGTTCAATCAATCCGCCTCAGTCCGCCATCCTGTATGAGCATTTGTTGAACGTAGATGTTGTTTGCCGGTCGGATGAACTGCCTACTAGTTGGTTATTCTACATACAGTCTGTTTATGAAATCACAAATCTGTCACATCTGAAGTTGGATGTTCTCCGCTCGTGTGCCTCCAACTTGAAGTTGGTGAAAATAAAACAGAAACAGAACAAATCTGTTCTCATTTCAGCACTGCTGACTCACTTCTTCGATTCCCGATCACATATCATTATTATCATTCAACTTAAGATCCATCGCCTCAACATACATATTCTTCATATGATAGGTCCTTCCGAGTCTATCAGGCACTGCACATCACGTTGTTCCACTCGTCTGTAAGCACTTTGACGAGTTGTACAGGGTTAACCTGATATTGAATGGATCCGTTTATCCACCGATGACCTTCTGCCCCGTCTTTGCAAGTTACCTATGGACAAACTAAGTTCGTCAATTCAAAGCTTACCCACTGATGGTCGTCTGTTCGTAAACAGTCGTTATCATCGCAAGACTTGCAATGGGTTGATCCAACATATCATTGCACGTACGAGCTATCTCGAATGCATCGGTGCTGATTGCATGTGCGACATTTACCTGTCTTACCATCCTTTTGTTGAACCCATCGACAAAATGGATAACTATTTCTACATGATACGAATTCTTGAGCATGAGTATGGCTGTAACATCATTGAAACACTGGCTACTTCACCTGTCAGTAAACTTGAAGCGAGCAGAATTGCACGGCGTGAAAAGAGGGTCGAGGTTCAGAACACAGAACGGCTTGCTGATGCAGCCTATTGCGAAGATTGGCCGACCGTTGTCCCTCAAGGTGTCGTGCTGTCACGTTTGAACGAATACTATGAGGCTTCGGAATGGACTGTACCTCCTGTTTGTGCTGTGTGTGGTCAATATTGACGTGATGCGCAGACTTACGACATGAATCATTGTCGAGTTCAATAAAACTCGTGTTCTTATGAAATTGTTATTCCCAGGAGTCGGGGACTGGGCGCAAGAGCGCTACGATCCTAATAAACCTTGGTAAACCCACCGTCAAGGTGCTCAACGAGCAAGAGGCCGCGCAGAGACCCAAATTCAAAAAAAGAGACGGAACGCTGGGACCTCGAAGGACGAGATGGGGCGTTTGATCCCGCGTTGGGAGAAGTGGGAGGAGGGAGAGGCGGCACGCGCGATGAGCCAGGCGTCGTTCGGCAGGTGTGTTGATTGCAGTATCTCACACCCATCGCGTCATGACATGGACACCTCGCCAGTATCATGAGGACCGCCTGTGTCTCGCTGCAGACGATTTCAGAGTCGGGCGGATGCGGCCAGAAATTGGGCAGGGTGCCAGATTACTCTGGGATCAGGTATGCGTTTTTCATGCCGCCATGCCGCGCACTATACGACCTTCTACCGACAGTCGCATCTGCAGTTTCGCCTTTATATCGGGCTCATAGCCAGCATTCCAATCTTCAAAAAAGTCAAATCTAAACCAAAGGGTCAAGTCGGCGGTCCCAACGAGGGTGAAGAAACTTCCGACGAGGACGAAGACACTCCGGGAGCGAATCAAACAAAGGTGGTCGTCATCCAGGACTACCTCGTCCCTTCTCGGAAAGCAGCTCGAACCAAGTCCATACCCGTCGACGCTAGAAGCGCAGCGGCTGCGCGCCTTTGTCGATGGCATGGAAAAGACCGCCAAAGTATTTTTATCGTCGAATATGCGCCGCACCGGCTTGGTCTGGTTATTGTTTCGTTTAGACCGCTCGCGATCTCGTCTGACCAGTCTCCAGGACGGATAAAAACTTGCTCACTGCACCCGCAGTGCTGCACTTCTTCCTGCGCTTCATGCTTCAAAATGGAGGTTCGCGGATTCCGGGCTGCACCTTGAAATTCTCAAGCGCGTGCCGCAAAAAGGACACTTACCGCAAAGCGCAGGCAAATCTGCCCTGGACAATTCACCGCGAAGCATGAGATGGAAGGCAATTTAAACGAGGAACACCAGCACCACTGGCAGATGGCAGAGGATCCGCGGACTGTAACTATCCAAGCTGAGGGATGCCCAACCGCGCCATGGGCGGGCGTATCTGCACCTTATTTGGTGCAGATCGTAGCGCGACGACTCTTCAATCGCAGCTTGAGTGCCGCTTGAACATCGGCGGCGCGACGTTGCTGCGCGCAATGGGGGCGGCATGGGAACTTCGCCGCCGCGTCAACTTGAAGTATTCTTGTCGAACTTTCGCAGACTCAGACCGCTGCGCAAGATGTCACGGTCGACGTGTCTGAAGTTATCCGAGAACACCAAAGGGAAGGAGAGCTCAATGGTTTTACCTTAACACTCCTCGTTCATGCGGCGCATAACACTCGACCTTCGTCCGCCAGGGCACCCGGATTGTTCAAGGTCGCTGAACAATGTCGCATTCTATATCTCCGATCGTTACAAGTCGCTTGGGGAAGGAACGGACCTCAACGAGGCTACCATCTTCGGCAGACAAGCCCTCGAGCTTTGCCCTCAGTCCAGCCGAAGGGAAGGTGAGCTCAATGGTTTTATCTTTTAGCATTCGTCGCTCATGCGGCGCACTGGCACATGAGCCCTCGACCTTCGTCACCCGGTTCGTTCAAGGTCGCTGAACAATGTCGCATTAGGATTCATTACATTGTATTAGTAAACTACTCCTTTACTTGCTTGACATACACTTGGCGTGACAGCGCCGCTATTGCCTCCATGCAGACGTCACGTCGCAGGTTGCAACTTGTGACTGTCGCATATGGAAAGCCGTCGCGCTGCCGCCATCTCCCACCTCCCTCGTCCTCACGTCGCCCCCACCACGCATTGCATCATCGCGTCGTCGCGTCGGCATCGACGTTGTGTGAGGGAGCGTGTGTGCGGTGTTTGCGTGTCGTCGTCGGCGTTGTCATGAGGGTGCGTTCGTGCTGTCGTTGTTGACGTCGCGGGTGAGGCCGGTGAGGGTGCGTGAGTCGTCGGCGGGCTTGTAGAATGAGAGCCGCAAACCTAATCTATCTGACAACCCTATTATGTAACAGATCCCCAAATCCTTCAAGTTACGCACCCCGGCGGCACCCGTAAGTATCATGTTGAGTCTTTGCGTTCTTCTGACTTCATTTACAGTGGATTGCTGATGACTCGGTGAGTCGGCGATAGCCTCGCTTTCTTTGTGGATGGAAATGTAGAGAAAGGTGTCGAGCTTTTCACCAAACAACACAGCTGCGGTGTGAACAAATACGCAAATGCCAAGTGGGCGGGAGGTATCCGGAGTCCCACACCGACGTTTACCAAATTTAGGTTGCCCGCCTGGCGAATCCAATTTTAAAGTTTCAAATTGGGGCACGAACGTCCGGCTTTCCATAGTCGCATGCTTCCGATCCGAACCTGTGCAAGTTGTGGTCGCCCCTTCAACGACATTGGTGGTTTCACTCGCCACGAGAAGGGATGTCGCAAAGGCAAGAAGCGACTTTCCAGTGCTCTCTCCAGGGCGAAGGAAGTTTTTCGTAACAAGAGAGCCAGAACCGGCGATGCTGGCCAAAGTTCGACTCTCGATGGCCAACATGCGTCTTCCACTGGCAGCACGTCTCCCCGTGAGGATTCAAACCAACATCTAGACGATTTATTCCAAGTGAGGAAAGGGATATTTTTCATTTGTTATGCGATTCTAAGGAGCGAATCACCTGCAGCGAAGGGCGCGATGCTCTGATCATACACGGGTACGAACTCCAGATACACACCAGGAATGTTTGTCAACCCTCGGTGTATCCCATGCCTCAGAACCCCACGAGGACCAATCCTTAGATGGTTCGCACCAGGTGAGCAAAAGGGACGCGTCCCCCCGTTATTCGATTCTGATGGTCCAGGTTTTCTCGCAGCAACTACCCACAGATAGTGACGGATCTCCCTCGCTGCAGCCAGGGTCGCAGCGTCAACGTCCACTAGAATTTCTTGATCTACTTCCGGAGCGTCTGTTAGCGCTACCTCCTCCTGAGGTATTCTCAAATGCGCAACCGGCTTCATTAACTCCCCCAAGTACCTCGTTGCCATCGTCCCAGACTGTTCCGTCTTCATCCATTAAACAATCCACACGGTCCCTTTACGCCTCAGTTCGGAAGCTATACAAGACCCAGGTGAACAAATTTGGTCTATTCCGCATCTACAGCAGCGATTCACCTCCTCGGCACGACCCGGAAGATCCGCAATCGGTCGAGAACACGTGTCCTCCAGCCGTCGACCCCAAACCCTGCGAGAATTCGTACCATCCTTATCCTAACGAGGCCTCAATGCGACTTGGAAATTGGTACTGGAATCAGGGAGTCCAAAAATCCAAGGAGGATTTTCGACAACTACTCGAGATCATCGGAGATTCTACCTTCTCTCCGTCCACCATCTCACAGACCCCATGGGCCGCTATTGACGCACAACTTGCACACAATCAATTTGATGGTGACACTCCGGAGTGGCTGGGTGAGGACGAGGGTTGGAAACGTTCGTCTGTCACAATATCGGTGCCGTTTCATACGCAGTCAAAGTGTGCGGGAGCGAAAGACTACAAGGTCGAAGACTTTTACCACCGTTCCCTCGTCTCCATCGTGAGGGAAAAGATCACAAATCCCGCTCACTCATCGCTCTTCCATTTCGAACCGTACGAACTACGATGGCATCCACCCCACCGGAACCATGACCTCAAAATCTATAGCGACTTGTACACGTCTACTGCATTTCTACAGGCACATCGGACGCTTCAAGACGCAGCCCCAGAACCTGGCTGTGATCTGCCTCGTGTCGTCGTGGCACTGATGTTCTGGTCGGACGCAACACACCTAACTGCCTTCGGCGATGCGAAGCTTTGGCCGCTTTACGTGTTTTTTGGAAATGAGTCAAAGCTTCGAAGATCTCAACCTACTAACAATCTCTGCTCTCATGCTGCATATTTCCAGACGGTAAGTATTGAGTGTCTCTGCTGATCTATGATCTTATTCTTTGTCTAGCTACCGGACGAATTTAAGGATTTCTTGGCAGAACATCTCGGCGATAAAGCAGCAGGTGAAATACTTCGCACGCATTGTCAGCGAGAACTGTTTCACGCACAATGGAAAATTATTCTTGATGAAGAGTTCGTAGAGGCGTATGAGCACGGAATCGTCATACTTTGTGGCGACGGTGTCACCCGACGCTTTTATCCACGGATATTCACGTATTCCGCTGATTATCCTGAGAAGTCGGTGTCTTCCTTCTATCCTCACCTAGATCATCAGTTGACATAAATTTCGTCTGAGTAGGGTCTTGATTGCATCCATACGAAACCTTGGGATGTGTCCCTGTCCACGATGCAAGCTTCCCATGGCGTCTGTCCCTGATATGGGTCGCGAGCAGGACATGTCTCAGCGACAAGTATTGGTTCGGATCGCTGACAATCATTTAAAAAAGAAAGTCTTGGACGCTCGACACCTAATCTACGAGAAAAACTATGCGGTCAACTCATCAGTTGTTGAAAAGCTCCTCAAGGATGAGTCGCTCATACCCACTCTGGTAGGCGTGGATCCGATGGGGTATTCATGTATTCGTGCTAACTTGTGCAGAATGCTTTTACAGAGAAACTTGGCATATTCGGATTCAATGTTTTTGCCATGCTTGTAGTTGATCTACTACACGAGTTTGAGTTAGGGGTCTGGAAAGCTATCTTGACTCATCTCCTACGCATCCTTGATAGCTTAAAAGGTAATAAGTTACGCGAACTGGATCGTAGGAATGTCATCCCAACTTCAATGCTATTGTCATGCAGCTGATATATGGCCTGCTTATAGATATCGTCAGGTCCCCACGTTCGGCCGAGATACGATCCGACGATTTTCGACGAATGTGTCGGAGATGAAGAGATTAGCAGCTCATGATTTTGAAGACCTCCTGCAGGTGTGTAATACCATCTGAGTGACCGTTTGAAGGCCTCCGTCTGATTTGAGCTTGGCAGTGTTCTCTCCCCGTGTTCGAAGGCTTACTGCCAGATCCACATGGTGCTGCCACGTCAAACCTTCTTTATCTCCTATGTCACTGGCACGGCCTAGCAAAGCTCCGAATGCATACTGATGAGACTCTTCAAATCTTGGATGATGTCACGAAATCTCTTGGCGATGCAATACGTACTTTTCAAGCTGAAACCTCTCCCGCATTTCGCACCAAAGAACTCAAGCGTGAGACGGAGGGCCGCCAACGTCGAGAGGCTCGCACTCGATCGCAGCGCGATGCTGCAAGCTCCACTATGACTGTCCCAACACGCAAACCCAAGACTTTCAACCTTCGCACCTACAAGTTACATGCATTGGGTGACTACGTGGCTTCAATTAGGATGTTCGGGACAACGGATTCGTACTCGACACAGCCAGTGAGTACCTAATGTAAAGCTGAGTATATGAATCAAGTTCTAACTTCTGTTCAAGGGCGAACGGGAACACAGAGTCGGGAAAGGGAGGTATACCCGCACCAGCAGGAAGGGGTTTATTCGTCAATTAACTCAGATCGAACGCCGACAAGTAAGAATACGTCGAATCCGCGAGTCAAAAAATGATGGCTGTCCATCTGAATCTGTACCGAACGTTCCGGACGAACGATATAACATCGGGAAATCGCAGCATAGGCCTGTTGACCTTGATCTCTTCGTCGACCGAAACTCAAACAATCCAGCCATGGCGGTATGGTTTACTTAATCCTCCGCTCTGGCCCGACTAATAAAGTGATAGGACTTCATCCCCAAGTTGAGGCGCCACCTTTATCCTCGCATCCGGTCTATTCATCTGGGTGCAGCGGAACCGGGTGCGGATCATGTGCAACCGGGCCTGGACAATAGCTACAACATGTCGAAGGTCAACTTCAATCAGGTACTATTCAAAGGTAGTCGCATCTACCAGCACAACGTCCTTCGCATCAACTACACAACATACGACCTTGATCGCCGTCAGGACAATTTCAACCCAAATAGCGACCACCGCAGCATAATGATGCTCGCTGGAGGGCGCGAAGAAGAATCAAACCCAGTGGTCCCGCATCGATTCTGCTATGCTCGAATCCTCGGTATCTACCACGCCAACGTCCAATATATTGGTCCTGGGCTCAAGGATTACAATGCTAGTCGGCTAGACTTCCTACATGTGCAATGGTTCGAATTGGTGCCACATCATGCACGACACGATACTAGGCTACCACTCGATATGTTACGTTTGGTTCCCTTGAACACTGCGAATGCGTGCGACTTCGTGGATCCCGTGGAAGTATTGAGAGGGTGCCATTTGATACCTGCCTTCGCGAAAGGACGATTGCACCCAGACGACACTGCACCGTCATCTCAAGAGTGGAAGTATTACTACATTAACAAGTAAGTAATCGGTCGAGCTCCCTACCCTTTTGTCGTGTCGCTAAAACAGCAATGCAAAGGTTTGTGGACCGTGATATGTTGATGCGTAATCACTGGGGCCTTGGTGTTGGCCACGCCTATTCTCATGTTCGGGACGGTACCACGCTTCAAGCTGATTCAGAGTCCACGAGAGCAAACCCGCAGAGCTTGTATTCCCGGTACTCTACACCAAACAGTGCTTCTGTGCCTGCTACCGGCGCATCTCTTATGGACAAACACGCCCCTCTGCATGGGTTCGACGATCTCAATAACGATTTCTCACTGTCCGATCTCGACTGGGAGTCGTCGGGAGACAATCTCTGCGACGATTCGCAAAATGAATCTGGCGGCATCGAATGCGCTTCCCTCTCAGTTGCTGATCATTCCGTCGAATGCCGTGATCGGCTTCAGGACTTTGACCCTAGTTTCTCACTTGCGGACTTGGAAACTCTTGAATGGGATATATCAGAGGATGAAAATAGTGGCGGATCGGACGATGACTCAGACGCGTGTCATATTTATGAGATGTATGGTTCTGACTTTGGTGGTGGGGAGCTGGATTAAAGGGTATGGTACTATGTAAGTCTCGTGGATTTGGCGCCTGTGTCCCTTTACATTGATTGCACCTTAGTTTGCTGGGCGATCCCATGGTCTTGACATTTGCACGCAGCATTATATCAAGGACATGCCTCTGCCATTTCAAGCATCGCCCGCTCATTGACGCTGATATAGGTACGAAAGTTACTTGTCACACAGCGATCCCATG
>JBBPNU010000700.1:0-14007 GCA_038091055.1 Leccinum angustisporum
GTCTGCTGAGGACCAGCGCAAGTCATTTGAGTTCGTATATCGAGATGGAACCATCGTCCAAGGCGATGTATATACTGATAATGTAACCATCGGTGGATGCACTGTATGTTTTGTATCGCTTATGACCGTGACCATTGGATTCTGACGCCAAGCTAGGCAAACCCTCAAACCTTTGGTTCTACAACACAGATCACATTCGATCTGATGCCGAGCGATGCATATAAATATAACGCAGACGGTTTCCTAGGATTGGCCTTCCGATCCATATCTGCTTTCGGTGTTGATCCGCTGTTCACATCGCTTGTCAGCCAAGGGAGCATACTTAATCCGACATTCTCCTTGAAAGTCACTTCCTCTGGGGCCGAGATGTACATCGGTGGAGCAAACAGTGAGCAGTACAGTGGTAACATCGCTTATACACCCATAACGGCGAATCCTGTGAGTTAAAATGGTGGATGGGAGTGGATGTTGCTGACATTTGCATTCATGTAGCCGGGTTTATGGCAGGTGTCCATGGACGATGTTCGTGTCAATGGTGACCGAATTCTCGAAAATGTACCTGTCGTTATCGATACTAGTGCAAACTTCATCATCGGGGATCGGGAACGGGTTTCGGAGTTGTACAGACAGCTTGGCGGTACCCTCGTAGAACATGCAGGCTTTGGTTTCTATTACCGTGAGTTCTGATTGCGTTTGGTACCTTTTCTTTCCATCGACAGCCTGTAGTGCCGTGCAACTCTTTCCCGACTGTGAGCTTCACCTTTGGTGGCAAGACGTTCCAAATCCCTCCTGGAGTTCTCAGACTTACTCCAATTGCGAGAGGTTCTTCGAGATGTTTCAGCGTCATTGTGGCCGACCAGATGTCCGAGCCGATGTCTAGCGCCGATGGTAGGATTTCATATCTTATCGCTCCCTGAACCCCCTCTTGCGGCGCTCGATGTATTCGTTCTGACTATATTCTTAGCATTTTGGATGATCGGGGCGCCTTTCCTGCAGGGCGTATACACCGTGTTCGAATACGGTAAATTACAGGTCGGGTTTGCTGACCTTGCTTGAATTATGGTTAGTTTTCGGAAGTTCCTGGTGCATTGTACATTGAAGAATCCAATTTATTTGGAGATTTTATGGTACACACATTGGAGGGTTGACCGTCGCTCTTCCAGGGCTGTTACTGAACCACTGACTGTAATGATTGGCGAGGGTAGGCTCAAGATAGCTGTAGAACGTGTGAGCCCGTTAGTGCTACGTACCAGCCGGGGCGTCGCCGAGCTCCTGAAAAATGCCCAGTCTGGCGGGAGATCAACGAGCCATCGTGGTTGCGAACGCCCCTCCCGAAGTCGAACCTGTCTACTCCCGCTCAGTTCACCAGCATCAGTATTCGCAGTGTACCCGTCCCTCCTCCACGGCTGGCCCTCTCGACATGGCCATGAAAACGCCTTCGAGAAGGGCTAGCGGTCCGCGTAGGCGCCGCATTCGAGAAGCAGCTTTGCGCGGGCTATGTGCGTCTGAACACGTGTTGAGGAAGAGAATTGTGTGGGACTGACGCGTCAGGTGATGCGGCGATCAGTGGGACGAAACTCAGTCAAGCTTGGCTACTAACGCTGTGTCTTCCACTAACTGATCTTGTGCCAATGAGTTAAATGTTAGATGGGAGTGGGTTGTTGCTGACATTTCCATTCATGTAGCCGGCATTTTGCAATTGGCAGGTGTCCATGGACGATGTTCGTGTTAATAATGTTAGAATTCTCACAAAAGTACCTGCTATTATTGACACTGCTGCAAATCTCATCTTCGGCGATCGGGAACGCGTTCAGAGTTGTACGAACGGTACCCTCTAGGGACATGGAGAGTTTGGTTACTATCACCGTGAGTTCTGATTGCGTTTTCGGTAAGTTGTTTTCATCGACAGCCTCCAGTGCCGTGCGACTCTCTCCTGAAACTCAGCTTCATCTTTGGTGGCACGCCGTTTAGGATCCCTCCCGAAGTTCTAATACGTCCGGTCGATGTAGCGCCATTGTTCCCGACCACTCGTTCAGCGCCAAGGTGGAATTTCGTATCTTATCGCTTCCTGAACCCCTTCTAGGGTCAAGCGAAACAGCCTCGGACAAATCTATGGGCGAGAGATTTGGACCGGGGGCTGTGAGGGGAGCGCTGGGTGGGTCACGGTGCGACTAAGCTAATGACTCGACAGAGCTGAGGCAGCGAGACGGCCCAAGGACAAGAGCAAGAAAGATGCGCCACTTCGCTTCTCACGCCGCTACGGTAGACTACTAAATCCTCTCGCCTTCAAGTTGCCCAGGATACCACCTCCCGTTCGCATGCTTTTCCAAGGCTACTATGTATCGATTAGACTGGTGACTGACCCTGCTAAGGTTGACAACGTAACACAGCCTGTCCCTCAAATTTACTATGGTCTTCAAACAAGTTTAACGTTTTGCACCGCGTTCTTTTTTTAACCCCTCGGACATCACCGCCGAAATTCAATCATCATCAGTTCCACCCATGCATCATTCGTTTTGTTCGTATCCCTGATGAGCGTAGGTATCAACACTGTGTCATTATAAAGGTTTGTGGACCTTTCACCCCCAGTCCTTTGGTCCACTCCGCTACAATGCGACTCGTTTCGATAATCATATTTGCAGTCACCAGCAGCCTGGTCTCTGTGGGCATTGCGAAACCTATACCAAACTTGGAGGCGGGTGGCATCGCCATACCGCTCACCAAACATTCTTCCTCTAACAAGGTCATTGATCTCGACGCAATGACCTATCATGGTATATCAGTCAGGGAGTATGTGCAATGAATCGTTACATCCGGTCTGCTCATGCTTTTTTTAGGAAGATCCTTCACGGCCTAGACAATTACGAGGTGAATACAGGGACGATGCATCCTTTCGCTGTGAAACGGAACGGGTCCGGACTCGGAAGGCGTGGCGCTAGCCTCCCGCTGACAACGTATCGACCTGACGTTTGGTTGGCTGAGATTTCCATTGGCACTCCTCCCAAGACCTTCAAGGGTAAATTCTCCTTGCATCATTCGGATATATGTATGTTTACCCTGATCTACCTCACAGTTCAGATCGACACTGGTTCATCGTAGGTTCTTTCTTTTAGTTCACACGACTGTTTTGGTTCAAGTCAACGCAGTGATACGTGGGTGCTGGAAACTGGCTGTCGTGGGATTTCACCAGGTCACAACACCTGGGATCCCAGGTTATCTGAATCTGCTGAGCAACAGATCTGGTCATTTAAGCTCAAATATGAAGATGGAACCATCGTCGAAGGTGATCTATATACTGATAAGATGACCATCGGTGGATTCACTGTATGTTGTGTATCGCTTATGACCATCACCATTGAACTCTGACGCCAAGCTAGGCACACCCTCAAACCTTTGGTTCTGCAGTAACGTTCAAATCTCAGTTACAGAAAAATGGACATGCAGACGGTTTACTGGGATTGGCCTTTCCATCCATCTCGGATTTTGGTGCTGATCCAGTGTTTGCATCGCTTTTCAGACAAGGGAAGCTAATCAATCCGACGTTCTCATTGAAACTCAGCTATTCTGGGGCCGAGATGTACGTCGGTGGAGTAAACAGTATGCAGTACAAAGGTGACATCGCTTATACACGCCTAACGAATCCTGTGAGTTACAATGGTAAATGGGAGTGGATGTTGCTGACATTGGCATTCACTGGCATGTAGCCGGGAATGTGGGAAGTGTCCATGGACGATGTTCGTATCAATGGTCATAAAATCCTCAAAAATGTACCTGCTATTTTCGACACTGGTTCAAATTTCATCTTCGGGGATCGGGATCGGGTTGCACAGTTGTACAAACCACTTGGCGGTATTCTCGAGGAACATGGAAACTTTGGTTACTACCACCGTGAGTTTTGATTGTGTTTTCGATGAGTTGTTTTCATCGACAGCCTACAGTGCCGTGTGACTCTTTCCCGATAGTGAGCTTCACCTTTGGTGGCAGGTCGTTCGAAATTCCTCGAGAAGTTCTAATACTTGATGAGGTCGAGGAAGATTCTCCCAATTGTTTCGGCGCCATTGTTGCCGACTACTCACCTATCGACCCGAGTGAGACATATAGCCTAGAATTTTGGGTCATGGGGATGCCTTTCCTGGAGGGCGTATACAGCGTGTTCGATTACAATAATTTTCGAGTCGGGTTTGCGGATCTTGCTTGAATTATGGCGAATGTTCCTGGGGCATTCTACATTTAAGAATTCAATTTATTTGGAGATTTTATGGTAAACATATTAGAGGGTTAGAGCGTGTGAGCGCTTGGTGGTACGGACCAGCCCGGACGTCGCCGAGCTCCTGAAAAATGCCCAGTCTGATGGGAGTCCATGGCTGACATTGTCGTTGCGAACGCCCCTCCCCAAGTCGACTCCCGGAACATTCACACATTCAGTCGGACTGAGACGAGTAGCTGTCGACTGTTCGCGCTCTTTGCTGGAAGACGATTTCTTGACCGACACCTCACCCATCGCGAGTCCGACTAGTCATCCCTCACACCGTACATTGAGTTACGTCCACTCTGAAGAACATATCTGGGAGGACGCCCTTCTGCAGCCATTTTATACCCTCAAATAATAACTTTTGAGCAGACCCTCTTTTCGGGACGGACGCTGGCGCGCACCAACACTCCAGTCCGTGCGTTTGCGTTCCTTCGAACGAACGCAGTCGATCAAGGATTCTGGGAAGATCTACACGTCCTGAAGCTCTACCTTAATGGTAACAAGTTTACTTCCCTCCCTGAAAAACCTCACCGTCCTGAGTCTCCGTATGCCTAACCCGTTCCTGCCAGAGCCGTCATGTCCGTCTTTGTCCAGCTGTGACTCGTCTCTTTCACGCCCCCGCATACTCGCGCGTCGCTCGATCACGCGACTACACTTGCTTCGCCGGGAAGCCCTAGCGCTGTCGGCGGAGGAGGCCCCAACCAAACCCGTTCTCTCCCCTGTCACACTCTCCCTGACGTGCGTCCCGCCGCTGACAGAACTATGTTTCCGCCTGGTGCTCGCGCCGTCAGTATCTAACCCAGAACAGACTGTCCTGGAAGACTATAATGAGTCCCACTCTTGGACTGTAGGTAATCCCACCGAACTTACTTGTGCAGTCTGGGATTCTCAGACCACAGCGGTTCTCCGTTGACATGAATCACACATGATCACGAGGACCAAGACGCGTCCGAGACTACCAGGACGGGTGTGTGTCCGAACCCGACGCACAAGGATTACGTGTTCGTGAAGCACGCGTCAGACATGTCTTCGTGGAAGCACTGGATTGCGGGAGTCAACGTTGGCGGGGCGGTGCCGCTGAGGTTGAAGGGGTGTCTCCAGACGTGCCTGGACTTCCTGGACGAGGCGGTGAGTGCCAGCACCGGCGCAATCCATGGCATACGTGGGTCGAGCGTTGATGCTGCCGTCAACGTCGCCGCTCCCCTTTCGTGATACAGGAGGAGGGGAGTACGAGCAATGTAGACGTGAACACAGATGGCGGTGCAGGCAGTCGATCTTTGCCTCGACATGGTCGATTTTGACGAGTAAGGAGGAAGGGTCTTCTCGTTTCAGACCTGGTCCTCTCACTCATTTTTCTTGTTTTTATTTCCCTTCTGGATAAGCACACTATAAGCTGCAAGCACTGATCACTTGGACGTCAGAACAACTTCTCCCTCGCATGCACAATTAATGTACAAAGTGGAATATACTTAAGGACAGTCAGCGAACGTACTTTGCCAGTGGCATCCAGGGAGGACCAGCATTTCTGTCTCTCCTCTGAAACAATTTTGGTTGTGGCCCTGCTAAGTTTCACAATGTACCACAGCCTGTCCCAAAATTTTATTATTATTCAATGCTTCAAGTTTGTGTGTAACAGACTTCAACCAACTTGAAGTTCCGATTTGCGCCACGTTCTTGATCCGGGCCCGCTCGGATGAGCATCACCATATCATCCGATCATTTTCAGTTTGACATGCATCATTTGATTTTTTTCCATCGTTGATACCTGTGGATATCGTTACTGTTGGCTTCTCGTTATTAAGGTCTGTGGGCGAACGTTTCACCGCCAGTCCTTGCCACTCCTCCACAATGCTATTCATTATGATAACCATATTTTCAGTCACCGGCAGCCTGGTTGCTCTGGCCATTGCGAAACCTATACCGAACTGGAAGGCGGCGGGTGGCATAACCATACCGCTCTCCAGACACCCTTCCTCTCTAAACTCCAACAAAAGCATTGATCTCGATGCAATGACCTCTCATGGTATATCGGTCAGGGAGTACGTGCAATGAACCGTTACGTCCGAGTCTCATCTGCTCAGGCTTTTTTGTATAGAAAGATCCTCGGTGGCCTAGACAATTACGAGATGCATACGGGGACGATGCATCCTTTCGCTATGAAACGGACCGAGTCCAAACTAGGAAGGCGTGGCGCTATCGTCCCGTTGACAAGTTATAAATATAACGTCTGGATGGCTGAGATTTCGATTGGCACTCCTCCCAAGACCTTCAAGGGTAAATTCTCCTTGTATCATTCTGATATTATAATGTATGTTTACCTTGATCTACCTCACAGTCCACATCGACACTGGTTCAGCGTACGTACTTTCCTTGAGTTCATACACCTGTTTTTGTTCAAGTCAACGCAGCGATATGTGGGTGCTGCAGACTGGCTGTACTGGGATTTCAAGAGATAGTGGCCTCTGGGATCCCCATTCATCTGAATCTGCTATGAACCAGGTTGAGTCATTTGAGCTCGGATATGGAGATGGAGCCATCGTCGAAGTTGATCTATATACTGATAAGATAACCATCGGTGGATTCACTGTATGTTATGTTTTGTATCGTATGACCATGACCATTGAATTCTGACGCCAAGTTAGGCAGACCCTCAAACCTTTGGCTCTGCAACAAAGTGGGAATCCGATCGGTCAGAGAACAATGGAGATGTAGACGGTTTACTGGGATTGGCCTTCCCATCCGTCTCCGCTTTTGGTGCTGATCCGCTGTTCACATCGCTTATCGGACAACGGAGGCTAATCAATCCGACATTCTCATTGAAACTCACTTCCTCTGGGGCCGAGATGTACGTCGGTGGAGCAAACAGTATGATGTACAATGGTAACATCGCTTATTCACGCGTAACGGATCCTGTGAGTTAAAATTGTAAACGGGAGTGGATATTGCTGACATTGGCATTTACTGGTATGTAGCCGGGAATGTGGGAAGTGTCCATGGACGATGTTCGTGTTAATGGTCATAAAATTCTCGAAAATGTACCTGCTGTTTTCGACACTGGTGCAAACCTCATCTTTGGGGATCGGGAACGGGTTTCAGAGTTGTACAAACCACTTGGCGGTATCCTCGAGGAACATGGAGAGTTTGGTTACTATCACCGTGAGTTCTGATTGCGTTCTCGGTACCTTGTTTTCATCAACAACCTGCCGCAGTGCCGTGCGACTCTTTCCCGACAGTGAGCTTCACCTTTGGTGGCACGTCGTTTAAAATCCCTCCAGAAGCTCTTAAACATAGTCCTGTCGAGGAAGGTTCTCCCAACTGTTTCAGTTCCATTGTCGCCGACTACTCGCTAGGTGAGATTTCATATCTTATTGCTTCCCGAGCCCCCCTTTGCGGCGCTTGATGTACTCGTTCTGACTATGTAACCTAGAATTTTGGCTCGTCGGGATGCCTTTCCTGGAGGGCGTATACAGCGTGTTCGATTACAATACTTTTCAGGTCGGGTTTGCGGAACTTGCTTGAATCACATCGCGAATGTTCCCGGTACACTTGTACGTTTAAGAATTCAATTTGAGAATTTATGGTAAAAACTCATCGGAGGGGTTGACCGTCGCCCTTCCAGGGCTGTTACTACATTATCGATTGTGATACTAGTTGGCGGGAGCACCTATTCGGATGGCTCGGTCCGTTGCTTTGAGAAGCCAAACCGAGCCAAACTGTCGAAGCCAGCCAAAACGTGCGCCACGCGTGATATGCGTCGATAACGGAGCCGAGCTGGAGCTTTCTTCCCACCGGCAAGCGAAAGCAGCAATGCTGCTCCACCTGACGAAAAACGCAAGGTGATTGATATTGACACCCTCTCAAGCACCACCGTGACCGAGCGTGAGTCGGACTCAGAAAGTCGCTCCAACAAATGGGTTGTGAAGGGTACAATTTATTTTCTCCGATGACCGGCGTGACAGTTTGATATTTATACCCTTTGCTAGGCAAAGCTCGTGCTGTTACACCACCCGCAGGCCCACCACAGCCGTCGGACATAGTCGACCTCGACACTGAGTCTGATGCGGCGGCTTCCTTCAAGAAGTTCAAGTCGCGAACGTAGATGGGCCCACGAAGAAGGCACGAGGTGACTGCACGCAAGACATCAACGCCTAGTTCACCCAGCCGTACCTGAAGAACGACAAATAGTATAGAGATTGTATCGCTTGCTCGTACGTTTTACAAGTTTAACTGCTATTTTTTTGCTCATGATGCTATTAATATAGTAAGCTACAGAAGAAACTGGTAGCTCTTATTAACGAAGCCACGACATTCGGGTGCTACCAGCAAGCCAACCATCCCGTCGAATATCGAAAATGGGCAGCGGACAGCGGTTTTGTCTCTATGCTGCCCGAGGATACAAAACACCGTCGTGAGATGGCTCGTGAGGCCGGCTCGTCTGGGAAGTCTGAGCTCGATACGCATTTGGTGGCCAATGGACATGTCGTCCGTTACTCGGACTCTAGATGCCGTCATTATATGGATTATCGAGACCGATCGGGTGTGTGTGACGATACTGAATCAATACATAAACCTACTGGCCCACACATAATTATAGCTGATCTCCGGTGTGGAACACCCCCCGTTCTCTTAACGTGCTGCGAACAGTCTCCGCGCCACGAATGGCATCAACATACCCAGTCGCAAGATTATGCGTGATGCAATCGTTGACCTTTTCCACCGGAACATCAAAAGTTTTCGTCAAACGTTTTCAGTGAGTGCTACAAGCTACGTTACAAGTTTGGTTAATGATACGCTTTGCAATAGAGTGGGTCGTTCAACAAGGGCGCGTCAACCTGACATGCGATGCTTGGCAGGCATTGATGTTGACGCGTACTTCGCGGTCACAGCCTCCTGGATTGAAGTGTGGTCACCGCGCGTATGGACCCTTCAAACAGGGCTTCTGAGCTCGTTCAGGTCAACCATACTCATGTCGGAGTTCGCCTCGGACAGACCCTTTACAAGGTAGCCAAGCGTGCTGACATATCACACAAGGTAATACTGGCGTGATTAGTATTGATTCATGCTATACTAATGTATTTTATCAGATCGACTATGTGACCTGCGACAACGCGAGCAATAATAACACTATGATGGACGAGTTTGGGCGGCTCATCTCTGCCGAAACGGGACAGGTGTTTGACGTTCAAAAGTGGTCAAACGTCGATTACGGTAAGTCGTCCTAACCTCGACGCGACTGCTCTAACTTACCTTGCCATCATAGTTGCATGGCATGTAATCAACTTCGTCACCCAGGCATTCTGGGGACTTTCAGCGCCTCCAAACATTATGACCCTGCCACACATGAGGCGGAACCAGTCTGCAAGTGACGGAGACGATCACGATGTCACTACTAGAGCGTGTAAGCCCGTTGGTGGTACGGACCAGCCGGGACGTCGCCGAGCTCCTGGAAAATGCCCAGTCTGGTGGGAGTCCATGGCACCAACAAGCTGGCATCGTCGTTGCGCACGCCCCTTCCCAATTCGATCCTAGGGCGCAGCGCCGCTCGAATCAGTGATTGCCGCAGCGACAATGCGGAAGGCAGCACTGTTGACGCCGTTCGGGGCAATGGGCCTCCTCAGACGGGGCATCGCATAGACGTTTTTCTAGTGGTCGAGGGGCTTGTGTTCGTGAGGCGTCTGTGTGTAACAGTAAGTTTCAAACAAGTTCCTTTTTGCATCGCGTTCTTTTTACCCGAGCCGTCTAACTTCACCACCAACATTCAATCATCATCAGTTTCACCATTGCATCATTCGTTTTGTTCGTATCCCTTATGACCGTATATATCGTCACTGTTGGCTTCTCATTATAAAGGTGTGTGGGTGGACGTTTCAATGTTTCACCCCCAGTCCTCCACTCCCCTATAATGCGATTCATTACGATAATCATATTTGCAGTCACCAGCAGACTGGTTGCTTTGGCCATTGCGAAACCTATACCGAACTGGAAGGCGGGTGGCATAGCCATACCGCTCACCAGACACCCTTCCTCTCTAAACTCTAACAAAATCTCTGATCTCGACGCAGTTACCTCTCATGGTATATCAGTCAGGGAGTACGTGCAGTGAACCGTTACTTCTGGTCTGCTCAGGCTTTTTATATATAGAAAGATGCTTAATGGCCTGGATAATTACGAGATGAATACAGGGACGATGCATCCTTTCGCTATGAAACGGAGCGAGTCCGGACTCGGAAGGCGTGGCGCTGGTGTCCCGCTGACCCATTATCGATCTACCGTGTGGATGGCTGAGATTTCGATTGGCACTCCTCCCAAGACCTTCAAGGGTAAATTCTCCTTGTATCATTCTGATATATGTTTACCCTGACCTACCTCACAGTCGAAATAGACACTGGTGCGGCGTAGGTGCTTTCTTTTAGTTCATACATCCGTTTTTGTTTAAGTCAGCGCAGTGATATGTGGATACTGCAGACTGGCTGTACGGGGATTCCCAGAGATCGCGACCTTTGGGATCCCCATTCATCTAAATCTGCTAAGGACCAGGACCGCTCATTTAAGCTCGGATATGGAGATGGAACCACCGTCGAAGGTGATCTATATACTGATAATATAACCATCGGTGGATTCACTGTATGTGTATCGCTTATGACCACCACCATTGAATTCTGACGCCAAGCTAGGCAGACCCTCAAACCTTTGGTTCTGCGGTAGCGTACAAATCTCGGTTTTGGAACAATGGAAATGCAGACGGTTTACTGGGATTGGCCTTTCCATCCATCTCGGATTTTGGTGCTGATACACTGTTTGCATCGCTAGTCGGACAAGGGAGGCTAATCAACCCAACGTTCTCATTGAAACTCTCATCTTCTGGGGCCGAGATGTATGTCGGTGGAGTAAACAATATGCTATACAAAGGTGACATCGCGTATACACGCGTAACAGATCCTGTGAGTTAAAATGGCAGATGGAAGTGGATGTTGCTGACATTGGCATTCATGTAGCCGGCATTGTGGCAAGTGTCCATGGATGATGTTCGTGTCAATGGTGATAAAATCCTCGAAAATGTACCTGCTGTTTTCGACACCGGTTCAAACTACATCTTCGGAGATTGGAACCAGGTTTCAGAATTGTACGGACGCATTGGTGGTATCCTCGTGGAACGCGGAGACTTTGGTTACTATAACCGTGAGTTCTGATGGCGTTTTCGGTACCTTGTTTTCATCGACAGCTTGCAGTACCGTGCGACTCTTTCCCGACAGTGAGCTTCACTATTGGTGGCAGGACGTTTAAGATCCCTCCCGAAGTTCTCAGACGTCATCCAGTTCAGAGAGGTTCTCCCAATTGTGTCAGCGCCATTGTTGCTGACCGCACGGCTCCCGGTGAGGTTTTACTATTTCTTCCCGAACCCCTTTTTTGCGGCGCTCGATGTACTCGTTCTGACTATGTAGCCTAGAATTTTGGGTCATGGGGATGCCTTTCCTGGAGGGCGTATACAGCGTGTTCGATTACAATAATTTTCGAGTCGGGTTTGCGGACCTTGCTTGAATCATCGCGAATGTTCCTGATGCACTGCATACCACATCGTCACGTCAGGGGGGGCACGCTGGCGCGTCGTTGCGCCATCGTCGCGTGTCGTCGTCCGAGTCGCGTTCGTCGCCCTTGTGCGTGCCGTTGTGCCATCTTGTCGTCGTTCTTGTCGTTATCTCGTTGTTGTTGTTGTCTTGTTGTTGTTCAATTATGGTCGTCGTCTCCGCAAAGATTGAAGCTAGATGCGGTGGGAGTGAAGACGAGTGATAATATATCAACATTCAATGATGAGAGGAGCCCAGTGAGTTCTGTGATTGGCGGAAATGATCTTCTTTAGGCGTTCGCAGCAGGAAGGTCGTCTGTGCGTGTCGAGCTTAGTTTGCTAAACTTAAGTGAGAGGGGAAAGAATGTAATGAGTACTATAGACGTAGTTACATGAATGGGAGATGCTAGGATACGATGGGATGGGCGAAACCGCAGGTTTCCGGCCCGGGACTGTGCCCGATCTGTCGGGTGAAGCGAGCTGTGTGGGTGGGATGGGACACCGAACAGCGATGCTTACGCCTTGACGAGAGTCGAGCGAACAGCCTCGGACAAAACTATAGGCGATAGGTTTGGACGGGGGGCTGTGAGGGGAGTGGCGGGAGGGTGCGAAGAGAACGACTAAGCTAGTGAGCAGAGCTGCGAGGCAGCGAGACGGGCTAGGTACAGCGAAGTGGAGAAGAGAAAGAAAGATGCAGCGCCACTTCGCTTCTCACGCGCAGACTAAAACCTACGCGCGGCTCGTGCCTCGCCTTGCCTAGGCCGCCACCTTTGACCTTGAGAGGACATTGATCTTGTACAGTCGACGCATACCAGGGATAACGCATACTCCAGGCTCATACTAAGCCATTAGGTCTTTGGACTTCCGAACTGCTTTTTGACGCCGTATGCCATATGGTCTCTCCAATAACCCATACCTTTCGAGCTGTCCCGACAGGTATGCGTTAGGAGGGAGTTGACTGTTCTTGGTCTTAAACTTGGTGGCAAAGTGTGACTCGAGTCGCATGGTTTGACGTACAAACCCAGGACCCGATGTTGCGACCATCAATTACTTGTCGAGCTGCAGTTTTCTTCAGCGTACTCCCGCTAACTTATTACAGTCGGTAGTTCGACGCTCTGGAAGGGCGGCCGTCAACCCCTCCGATGTTTTTGCCATGAACTCTTTTATCAGATAATCAATCAATTAAATAGATAAATTCATAAAAATAGAGTGTACCGAGGACTATATCCGCGATGATTCAAGCAAGCTTCGCAAACCCGACCTATAAAGTACCGTAATCGAACACGGTGTATACGTTCTCCAGAAAAGTCATCCCAATAATCCAATGTTCTATGCCATATAGTCAGAACCAATACATCTAGCGCCGCAAACGGGGAGGTTCAGGAAGCAATAAGAAATCTCACCGGTAGCCAAGCGGTGACCGACAATGGAACTGAGACAATGACCTGGCAAACTTGAAATTGGTTACAGTAAGAGAGCTTCGGGACGGATTGCAAACGTCGCGCTATTAAAGGTAAAGCTCACTGTAGGGAAAGAGTTGCACGGTACTGGAGGCTCTCCATTAAAACAAGGTATACCAAACGCAATCAGAACTCACGATAATAATAACCATAGTCATTATGTTCCACGAGGGTACCTCCAACGCTTTTGTACAATTCTGAAACCTGGTTCCAATCTCCGAAGATGTAGCTTGCACCAGTGTCGAACATAGCAGGTACATTTTTCAGGATTTTATTACCATTGACACGAACATCGTCCATGGGCACCTCCCAGAATCCCTGCATCAATATTAATGCTTTTGTCAGCGACATCCACGCCCATCGGCCGCTTTAACTCACAGTATTTGTTACGCGTGTATATGCGATGTCACCCTTGTACAACATACTGTTTGTTCCACCGACGTACATCTCAGCCCCAGAAGGAGCGACTTTCAACGAGAATATCGGATTGATTAGCGCATGTTGGGTGACAAGTGATTCAAACAGTGGATCAACACCAAATTTTGAGATGGAAGGGAATGCCAATCCCAATAAACCGTCTGAATTTACATTGTTCTGGAACGGACCAGAGTAGGATGATACAGAACCGAAGTACTGAGGATCTGCCTAGCTTGGCGTCAGAATTCAATGGTAGTGCTCATAAGTGATGCAAAACATACAGTGAATCCAGCGATGGTTACATTATCAGTATA
>JBBPNU010000701.1:0-14006 GCA_038091055.1 Leccinum angustisporum
AAACGTGAAGTCAAATGCCGCCGCCGATCCAGCCCCTTCGTTATCATGACCAGTTGCTTCGTCGCCCGCTGTGGTGCACAACTACATATACAACGGTAACGAGGACGTCGTAGATACCTCCTGGATCCATTCACACTGTGTATCCCTCTGGATACCCATTTTCACATAACCTCTCCCCTCCACCAGTCCCGTTTCCAGTCCTCTCTCCGCTCGCAGGCACACATCCATGATACCCTCCCTGTTCCGATCATATCCCCAGACCCATGGCACAGCTGCGGCGATGCGGAGAAATACCACCGGCCAATCTCGTGAGAAGCAATGGGTATTGTGGTGGGGTGATCCGCCGCACGTTGGAATTATCCCCCTTCTAAACCCTTGATGATCCACCCAAGTGCAGCGCCCATGTGGATCTCTCCCACACAGTGGTTCCATCACCTCCTGTGCCAATTGACGTGTCGAACGTTTTGTATCAGGTTCGCCAAGCGACTAGAACCTGTGCGAGGGGATCGCTCTTTCTGGACGCTGGAGCGCATCGTCTACATATCTTTCTACCAATAAACCGAATCATACTAGTCAGCAACGGGAATCATGTAACAGAGCGATCATATCTGGCGTATCTGGCGGGCACAGATTAGTACCGAGGCGTGTTCCGCCGCCTTCAAGCTTCAAGCTCAAGATCTGACGCGTGTAGAAATGAGATCCGAGGTTTGTGCATGGACTGTCTGAGATTTACCTATTAGTGGAGTTCATGAGCACGTCGGCCTTGATTGGACACCCCGAGGCTTCACTTACTGATGCATTTTTGAGGGACTCGGATTTCTGGTAGAGCCAACAACACAACGAGCAGCTAACATGATATGATCCTCCGAAGATGGCCGAAAGGCTGTAGAGTCGCATGCTGTTAAAATGCCTAGGACCTAATGTCAGATGTATGACATGGCGGCGCGTCATAGCATTCAGATCCTCCGGATCAACCATCGCGTGTAGCATAAATATCTCAATCTTATCTACTAGACTAGACGATGCAAATAGGTTATTGCTAGAAAGTTTGGAATGATCGTTTCAAGTTGATGCACGTTGATGGTTGTAATTTACAAGTTCTGCGTCAATATCAGCTTCGGCATCCGAGTGCTGTTGCCAGCGTGACCGTACTGAAACATAGACGAAGTAATCGGCCCATCAGCAGAGGATGGACGAACAACAGAGGACCGTCGAGACGGGTATGGATCTTCCGGCAGAATCCGGCAGTCCGTGATCGTCCGCGAAGTTCGCCGGAGTGCGACGTCAGCCAATTGGGACTCATTCATTACTGAGTACTGAAGCGTGAAGTACTGAAACACGGTGATATTTCCTCGTCAACCTCATCTATCCACCCAACCACTGCATATATGGATTTGGCACTGGTATTGTGTCCGTGACTCAAGGTTGACTATCAAACGAGACTGTCAAGTCCTTTCAAATGTCTTCTGAAAAGTCATGGATACCTCAATTGAACAAAGTCTGGATTTGCTGCAGTGGAAAGCTGACATCACACACAGAGAGAACTTACAGGGCCCGGGAGATCATTTGTGAAAAAGTTATTTTTGTTTGGCAGGATAAGTGAGGCACATCTGTCAATGGAATCAACGATCGGCGATCCTAGTGACCTCATCATGATCTGCCACGGGCGTTTGCTCTTTGTCTCTTTCTGCATCGTCCTCCGTCCGTCGCGTCCAGCGAGTCCAGACAGTCCAGCTCAAATCAAGGACGAGGATGATATGATATGGCAGACATGATTACAACGAACCAGTGTTTGAACTTGAACGAACACCAGGCTGGCTGATCTTGTTTGTCAATGTAAAAAAGTGAACCGACGAATAGTAGAGCTTTTCTTAGTGCATGTGCAACATAACATTCTCACTCACTTTGTTATGTGAGTGACGCAGAACCTAAATGATTATTGAAACCTCAGACAAGTCGGGGATTGGCCGCCGCCTCTGTCATTGCAAGTGACTCCAACTTGAATGGGGTTTGGCGAACTCCGCGGACAACACGGCGGACAGCTGCAGCCGTACCGCACCGACCGCGCCGGAACGGTCAACTTCCACTCTTTCTGGAATTGTTCTGGAACGACGAGTTCGTACGGCCGGAACTTGAAGTTCTGGGAGGTCCGCACTGCTAGTTTCGAAACCCGACGTTCTGCCTAGAACTGATAGAAAGATCCCGAGGTCACTGAGGCAACACCAAAACGGATGGTGACGAGACTACCGCACAGCAGCATTCGGATTCCACAAGGGAAAGGGATCAATCTTGTTTTGGAATGGGGACAGGAAATTTGTGTGCTGACCATTCTACCGAACATATCTAGTTGGGAAAACATAGCATGTATCGAATTCGCAACCGACTTTAAAAAAAAACCTACACCATATTGCACAACATTTTGCCTGCCTTCCTTCGGAGATCATCTATTGCCAACTTTTCCATTGATAACATATTCATATACCCCCATCATCAGGATTACACGGGTGCCTGCCTTTCCTTGAGAACGTGTGGCCGCATAGGGGGCATGTCCACCTCGTCAACCGGAGGTGGACGGACAAGATGTGCCGGACCATCGCCCGCTGTTGAATGGGCCGCGAGAGACAGCCCGGCCAACCGCACACCATCAACTCTGTGCTCTCTCCCCCGAGGTTGTGCTCATTGCGGAGGTGCATTGCAAAGAGGGCGCGGTCTCCAGCGGGGAAGGCTACGCCACATTGGTAACCTTGTTCAGTTACCAATTGACAGACAGGCGGGTGTTCGACTGTTGGGGGAAGGCTCGGCAGCAACTGCCACGTATTAACGAATTGACAGTCTACACTGAGGACGTCGGATCAGCGCTGTGACGGAACCAGGCTCGATAAATAGTACGTACGGTTGGTCTGTGTTGTGCTGCAGGTTAGACATATTTTGGAGAAGAGCCTGAGATGGTTGTGATTCTTCTTGCGCGGACTCGGCATGATTTTAAACCTGGGTCAGCCAACTCTACTAATCCACTTACACTGTCGTCCGACTCGGCGGCGGATGTTTGACGTTGAATCTAAAGATTTTGGTGCCATGAGACTCGAAGGGTTCAGAGTGATCCGATTGACGCCGCTGTGTGGCCCCGAAATGTAATCACGGTGAGGAGCAGCATTTCTGTTGGCAAGGTTTGACGTTTTGAACGGCCAATAGATAAGAATTCTGGCACGGTTGTCCGAGAATATGATATGGTTTTGGTAATTCTGGCAGTCGCGAGTGATCGGATATAAGGTCGCCTTGGAAACGATGCCAGCGATCTCAAGTAGATTGGTGACCAGCCATCGACTTCAACATTTCTCTATTCTTGTGATCTTTGCACTCTCTGTGCACGCGCCTCAGTCTCTCGTGAACCTGACACTGATCGGAAGTAAGCCGCTTCCTACCCCATAAGACTGGTCCAGGCTCACGCTGTTCCGTCCGGCGTCGACCTATAGGGATGTTCAAAGTTGATCCAGATAGATTTTGAAGCACGCGGATGGTGTTGTAGTTCATGAATCGGAATCGTGGCGTCTGCTGTGCACGCGCACGGACGCCATCACAAAAAGAAAACGTTATCGGATTGGCGATCACGCACAGTTGATATAAAAATGAAGATAATCACTAATCCCAGACCTGATGCAAGAACTCGAAGATGTCTGTCTCGGGTGATAACTTCGGACGACGGAGAAAAATACGATCCGTGTGTGGGGCGAAGGGGTTGGTTGTGGGTAGAGTGGAACGAACATACGCGAGAGCTCGACACGGTTCCTATGGATGCCGGACGGGGGTGATGTAAACCTTGTCGTTGGTATATCGAGCCATACGAGGACAGAAATCAACTGCGGGGATCAATCAACCACCAGAATGATTGTGAAAGTCGGTTCGTACTGACCTGACGCGGATGCACTTCCAGTTCCAGTTCCGGGGCCCTAGAATGATTCAACACACGATGACACTTGCAGGCTATACCATCAGCATGGCGTGAAACGAATTCGCAGACACTAACAATGGATGAGTATGCTGATCACACCAACGAGGAAGCCATCCAAGTTGGCAAAGCTTTAGATCGCTGCGGGAGAAGCTTATTGCGCAACTAGCTAAGTCTTCGACGGTCGTCAAAGGCATGGCAGTGCATGATAACGTGCAACTAAGGCATCCAAGCACGATACGCGAAGCGTAACCAAGAGGAGGTCAGTGTGCGAGGGAGATGCTACATGGGCTGTCGGGATCGTTTGTTGCGCCCGTCTGTTTTCCCTCGCCGAGGATTAGGACCGTGTATCATTCTCGGGACGGTGCGTTCATTGGACAAACAAGGGCCCGGGATAGGGGCTCAAAAATCTAGGACAAGAAATTTGGCAGAGGAGTGGCGGGTGGGTGCAAAAAGAACGACTAAACGAAGTCGGGCTAGGGACGGCGAAGTGGACGAGAGCAAGATTGAAGAGCGCCACTTTGCTTCTCACGCAACCCTATGCGCAGCTCGTGCCTAGGCCACCAGTGTGCTTTGAACTCCATCACCTTTTCGTGATCTAGGGTCTAGTCATCCACACGATATCACTGAGTACCAAACGAGGCTGGGAACTTGGACATATTGCCTTGTCATAGGAAATGTGTGCACTGGCGAGGAGACAAGAGGTAGAACGAAATAAAGAAAAGAACATATTGGCACCATACAGTCGCGACAAAGATATTTGCTTGAAAGGTGTTCCCGAAAGTGGGGATACTTCAAACAGAGGAGGCCATCATATCGAAGCCATTAACAATCTACGACTACTGCACGTCAACTATACGCACGCTCTCCATCAACTCCTCCAATTCTGTCTCTGCCGGGATCTGAACCTTGATAAAACTGTCCGTCGCGACACGTTTGTACAGCACACGCTCCACCGGAGCAAGCAACAGTGCACCAAACGGCTGCTTCAGTCGAACGACGAGCCGTAGGGCACGCATGGCTAGATCAAACTGAGGAGTCCCGCCGTAGAAATCCCTGTCCAAAAGGGGACCGATCCAGGGGTGGATCAGGACCAAGCCGTGCATTCCGATCAACTCATCGTTGGTCTCGATGCGTACATCGCCGAGGATAGGTGTAGTGGCATGATAAATACGAACAGTCGACTCGGATCCAGGTTCCGTTGTGATGGTGGTGAGGGATGTCAGAGAGAAAACAAATCCAGGAAGGCGGAGTCGACCAGTGATGATTGAAAGAGGGGGAAGGTCGTGCAGCCGCTCGTATAACTGAACGGCGAGCAGGGGGTCGGGCAAGGATGACTGCAATGCTATGGTCATCCTGTTCATCTCGGCGGTCTCCATTGATTGCGGGACGTGAGGGGGCTCGATGTGGTCATAGACGCTGAGGTCGGCAGGGAGGTAGCTGTTGGAACTACTGCTCGAGTTTCCAGCCTGAGTCCAGGAGAGAAGTGTGACGTTACCCGATTGAGTCAATATATGCTCCAGAAGACGACGGACTGCTCGCGTGCCCTCGCCATAGATGACCGGGAGTGCGACATCAAAGATACCGAACAGACAATACGCAATATCTTCCTTCCGCGTCGTTTGGCGCTTCGAAGCAAGGTACAGCTTCTCGCGCACCCTCGTCAGCCCTGGCTGAAGTGTGGCAAGGGCCCGAGTAGCAAACTTGGTTGCCTGTTCCATCTCTGCAAGGATGATAGGCGATTCCTTGTGATTGAATATCTCGAGACCAAGGTATGGCTTCCAATCTTCTGTGTAAAATTGGACAACCCTTGAAGCGACGTACTCCTGATATGTCCACCCGCGCGTGTTCCAGATGCTCCTCCACAGAGACCCAGGCATCTGGGATTCCGAGAGAACCCCGAGAAGATGGACAATTGTCAGTGCCGCACGACGATACCACTGAAACATGGCAACAATCGATTCTTGCTGAACTCCCTTGTCGCTCTGGTTGACACAACACGTGTCGCTCCACGCCCACCGGAACCTGCGAGACTGCACGAGCTTGCAGAAGTTGATGAGTTTGTCGATCGTAGGTGATGTGGGTAGTCCATAGATGACGTCATTCTCGACCATTTGGAACGATGGCTCGAGTGGCTGCCATCTGTGCGAGAACATCACATATTCATAAAATTTCTCAACCTCCCTCTGGATGCGTGCATGGTCGAGCCGATCGCGGATAATCATGGAAGACCGTAGCTCGTTGAATATGGGAACTTGTTCGAAAGCTGCCCCTTGCATTTCCTTATCGTGGAGACGACCAGTGGTGGTGTTAACAAGTACTCGGGGTATGTCTTGAACGGTCTGCTCGACGACCTGGCGGATGAGTGGAGTCGTGTCGAGATAACGACCCCGCATGTCTGTCGACACGAAATCCGAGTCAGCCCACGTCGTCTGCGCAATATAAACGAGAACGACTCACGCCGAACTTGTGGGTCAAGCGAATTCTCCATCCTTGACAGCATCGTCTCGAATGCGTCGAATGCCTCTGAGTAACGCCCCAGGCTATGTAAAACTGCGTGTTTCCTTTTGTACCCCTCATAGCTTGATGGGTCGCGTTCTGTGATCTGATTGTACAATCAGCGCGGTCAACTCGGCGTGTTGTGCGGATTGTATACCTGGATGGCATTTTTGAGTTCATCCTCCAAGAAGCCTCCTCGCGCCTGGCAGCATTTCAGTATGATGTCATTGATATTCGTGGGGTGAAGTGGGAGTGCATTTGAATAGGATCCCATGGCCGCATCATGGTTCTTTGAATCCATTGCTGCATCACCCCGTTTTTCCAGTTTTTTGCTACAACGTTGTCGAAAATCTGGAGAGATATTCAGATTAGTCTCCAAATGGCGAATGAAATTACTCGCCGAGTTCCCACTGCCGTCGCTTGTCAAGGGTGCTTGGCTCCTCTGATGCCTCACTTTTCATCGTTCGGAAACATTCGACCGCCTCTATAAGACGATCATCACCTTCGAGAATATTGCAGACTGCCAGATGAACACGACACATGGGAAGCTTGAACTGAATGAAACGAAAATTGTGATGCAGTTCTCAAAGACCAAATCAACCATACCTTTTTCACGGTACCCAATGCCTCGCTCGCTGAGCGACGAGCGAGCACCATTCTCGCCCATCCCATCAGCACGCCTTCCGGAGGCGAGGGAGTGAGCGACAAGACAGTGGAGTAAGCTGAAAGAGCTTCGTCATGTTTCTGGGAACTTGATGCCTCGTCTCCGATCTGCTGAAGCCTTGATATACATCGGTGTGTAAATTCTGATGGTAGGGAATGAATATACAATTCTAGGACAAGATGCACAAGCTCGCCTTTCAGCCAATGGACGACTGGTTCATGATGCCACAGATCCTCGGTCATGACGTTCGCAATGTGCTGCGCAGCATCATATATGCGACCGTCGGCGTACAATGTTTCGCATTCATACTTCTGTTCGTATTCACGGAGCGCACATTCGCATGTAGCAAATCGGTTACCGACTTCGTGAAAATATAGCTCAAGCTGATTTATTTTTTGCGCAATGAATACTGGAGACGAGTCAGAGAGTCGTTAGTGGGGTTGGTTCAAACCGCACCTGAGCTCTGTTCGGGTAGCTCGACGTCAGCGCGTAGTGCCCTGATAGTCTGGGTTAATCTATCGAGTGAGACTTGAGATGCTACAAGCACGCTGCGGAGTTCCTTGCCCGAATCATCGAGAAGAGCGATTTTCCGATCTAACAAATGGGATTGTCATCCAAGTTGGGTGTAAAGCGGAGCCAACGCACTCGAGCTTTCACTGCGGCGCTTTTTCTCCTCGTTGGACGTAGCAAGTTGGGTACGGAGTTCTTGAACAGTTTTCTCGAGATTCGCAATATCGTCCTCTGGCGAAGATGAATATCAGGACAGCGGAGTTATTCAGATAATAAGCACACTTTGACGCGCGTCCCTAGCACGGAGGGCCACAACTACGTCGTAAATATGCGGTTTTTCAATCTTCAAGCGAAGGATTTCTTGCTCCAAGCGCAACTGGAGGGGCCAAGGACAATTTGATAAGGACGTGATCTTACGCGAGCAGCGTTCAAGTTACTCACATTATCGCGGTAGGATGAGGGAAGGATGTCGTAAAAATTCTGCAGCGTGATGTTGTTGCCTCCAGCGGTCGCCATGACGCAGGTTGGCGAGATGGCCATGGACAAGATGAAGTGGGAGTGGAGGATGTTCCCGATGTGTTGATGTGTTGATGTGTCCCAGAGTGAGACCGACGAATTAGCAGAGGCTGCGATAATTGTGTCGTTGCATGCCAGTGCGATACACATTGGATCGTCGTCGCTGTGAATACACCATTTTGCGAGCGTTTTCTTGGTGGATACGCAGTGAATGTTTCCGTCTTTCGACAAGATAAAGAGGCGGTTGGAGTCGCTGGCCCAGGCGAGGGGTTCGCCGTAAGCGGCGGAGATTGAAAAGTCTACGAGGACATTGCTGCCCTCGTAGATTCGAACAGAGTCTCGATTCCACGTGGCAGTAGCGATTAGTCGTCCGTCGGGAGAGAACTTGACTGCGACCACAGAAAAGTCGTGTTTGAATGAACTGAAGAGTCGCTTGCCGTCGGAAAATGACCAAACACTGAGGGTCTTGTCATCCGATCCTGTTGCGATTTTCGTGCCATCTGCCGAGACGTCCACCGCATGCACCCATTCGTCGTTTGCTTGGAATTCTGTCACCTTTTTGTGGCTCTTCGCATTCCAGACGATCACTTGACCATCCTCCGTCCCACCCAAGATCCACTTACCATCGGGTGTGACTGCCAGGTCCGCAATAGCACTCCCAGCGTCCATTGGCTCCCCCACCTCCTTGCCATCCTTCACTCGCCATTGTCGGATTTTCTTTTCATCTCCCCCGCTCACCACATGCTTCCCATCAGCAAGAAAAGCGACCAAATACATCGAATCTTGAGCAACGATCTCGATTGGATTCGCGTCAGTTGCGACAATGGAGGTGGAGCTGTTTCCATTCGATTCCTGAGTATCCATCAGTACCTCTCTTTCGTTGGTCGGCGATGCTTGCACCTGCTGACCACCGTCCACTGGCAAGGAAAGTGGGCTGTCCGCCCAACTCGGCTCTGTTGCTCTCGTCAGTGCCGTTCATCGATGGCCTTGCCTACGCAATATACTCACCATTTCTCTTCCTTGAACGCAACTTGGAAAGCATACTGGGTCAGGTTGAAGTACACAGGGAATGTCTGGTCGTTCACTTTCGTTACGCCTTAATCGCCTGGCATACACGTGCACGCTCATCCACTCTCACGCAGTTTACCCTGTGCCCTGGGCGCTCGATTTCGTCGATATCTTGCTCGCCTTCATATGTACGCGTCGAATTTTTAGACAAGGAAACCACCTCCAAGGGCAGTGGGCTGTCCGCCCTACTCGGCTCTGTTGCTCTCGTCAGCGCCGTTCATCGATGGGCCTTGCCGTACACAGGGAATGTCTGGTCGTTCACTTTCGGTACTTACGCCTTCATCGCCTGGCATACACGTGCACGCTCATCCACTTTCACTGCGCAGGTACCCTGTGCCCTGGGCGCTCGATTTCATCGATATCTTGCTCGCCTTCATGCACACATGTCGTCGCCATTTGGTCTTCCGTCCAACTCTGGGTTGGGAATACTCGTTATCAAGTCTTTCTCTCTTCCTCTAATCATCGTACTTGCGACTTCTGGTCCCGACCGTCGTCGACCTTCCAGGGCCCATCCAACTACAAAGAATATTCCACGCGAGGTCTCGTCGATGATGATGTGGTGAACGATGATATGGAACGCCCACATATTGTTGCCGAGGCCGAACATGGTGGTGATCAGCAGCGGAAGACGATACAATCTAAAATTTGCTGAGAGTGATGCTCATCTCGTAGGCCTTGGTAGCCGAGTCGGGCTCTCCAGAAAGGTCCACAAGCGTCGCCGTGAAGTCAATGTCCGGGTAAATGATCCGCGCTCAAGCTTCCCGAGGTCCTCGTTCCACGTAAACGCGGTACAGAGGGCACCGTGGCGTTGGACGACTGCTATCTACTCGAACTTCAGTGACTGACTGCGTCCGAGCGCAGAGCCGAGCTTCGCGAGCACACTCAGTCATGTTACAAGAGCTATCAACACATAATGAAGTACTGTATGTATATGGTGGTAGAAAAGAAAACGAGAACATACGCAGCAGAGTAGATGTGATAAGAATACTACGTGCCATAGCGCACGTACAAGACACGGCTGACCCAACGGCATATCAGCGACTCGACGCGTGCAATGCAAACACTGCCTATACATGGTCCAGACCAGACCCGATGTCATGTCCTCGTAAAAACGTTCCACTATCTTGGCTGCACCGCCGATTACCGTGACAGCCAATATTTAGGTCCCGACTTGGAAGTTCCGTTTCAGTTCTTCAACAACTCTGCTACTAACAGCAGTGTCTTCAACCTTGAGAGACAACAATGTAACATGGTATGGCGGGGTTTTCCATATAATGCTGTTCAGCTCTGAATAAACACCCAGGATTGACTCGGAACTCACTTCGGGACTGCATTCCACATCCAGGAATTGTGGGTGAACCTGTGCGCGAGCGAGAGTGGATAGGGTAAGGGTGCAAGAGGAAACATAGAGGTCGGGGAGGTTCGGTTTCCCAGGTTCATATGGGCCCGCAGCATGCAGGGGCAGGAGAGCGAAGTCTGAAGTTGGGCACCACCAGATACGTGACTCATGAGGCAAAAATTCTTCGAGGACTTTGACTATCGGAGAAACGACCATAGTCCAAAGTCTTCGTAACATTACAGTGACTCGGAGGCTGCTGACTGCATGTCTGGAATGAAATGATTCCTCGGCTGGCAGATCATAGGTTTGCCTAGACATCTCTTCTACCTCTGTTTGAGTGATTTGGAGAGGGACGTGAATGGGATCTCGCTTGTGGAAAACAATTAGCCCATCGCAGCCATATTTGCTGGAGTTTACAATAATGACCGGTCCTCCGGTGGCTGCTTGCCGAAGATCTGAAAAAGGAGGGGGTAGGAGAAAATGAGACAAGCCCGGGCCAGGCAACCCACGAATCGTGGACACCACATCATCGAGGGCCCACGTTGTGTAATGTCGAGAGGTACCACGGTGAAGGGGAGACTGAGCCAGCTTCTCTTTGAACTGTTCTGCCAACTGCTTGCCTCTATCTCCAAATGCGACAACATCATCAAGGGGAGAACGCAGGCAAGATAGCAGACCCCAACTTGAAAAGACTGCCTGGCCCTGTTCAAGGAGCTCGACACCATCCATTGAATAATCATAGCCATGGCGTAGACAAGCAGAAAAGGCATCCATTGCCAGTGCATGGCACGATTTGATCTTCTTCAGTTGGTCAAAGTGCTGGGTTGGAGTTGGAGTTGGCAGAGTAGCGAGGTGATTAAGGAGCAGCTGAAACAATGTTTTATAGGCAAAGACTGTTGTGTGGTGATTTGTCTGTTCAGCAGCATCAACCCAGTCCCTGGCAGCATAGATGTCTTGGATGAAAACATCCTGCTCGTATGATATCACCCTGAGCTCAGAATAAAACGCAAACGCTTCATGCTTGTTTATTTCTTCCGAGCCCCTATCCTTCTTGGAGCGAATAAGGAGGCACTTTGCAAGGCTGCTGAGTGAAGTGGAACGATCGGGATGATATAGTGGATAAAGCGCCAGCGCCTCGCGGTGATGCTTGATCGCTTCATTGAGGTCCGGTGCTTCATTGAAAATATTGAATCTGGAAAGGAGGTGTTCACCAAGATCATATAGTGATTTTGGTTGATTGGAGTGATTTTGTACTGTGCAACTTCTCGCCAGATTACATGCCAGTGATGCATCCGAGTCCAAGTCACGGTCAGACTCAGACATGACTCAGATGGTTATTGGAACTAGTATGAACTGTACAGGTAAGTAAGGAATACACAGAGATACAAAGTTAGAATAGCTTACCTCCAAGATGTGGTAGTACGAGACAAGGAAGTTTGTTTTGACTGTGAGTGGAGTCTTTCTGACGGTGTTGGCATCAATAGGGGCAACTACTGCTGAGATGACACAGCAGATTGGTCATGCGACCTGAGGACCAGATCCGGAAAGGGGAAGCCTTCTTCGGTGTACACAACGATTTGTCGGCTTCACCCTCGGGCCGAGATGACAACGAGGACAACTTGAAGGATGACGAAAACGAGGACAATGGATGCGAGCGAGACGACCAAGACCAAGACGACGACAACGAGACAAGACGACACGAGGACGCGACATGACACCCTACCCCCGCCATCATCCTCGTTTCCAACTTCACTACTGCATCCCTGTCCCCATCCCGTCCTACCCCCTGTCCCTGTCCTCCACCTGTCCTCTCGTCCCAGCATGCGGAAGCGACCCCTCAATGTGCACGAAGCCCGTCCGGGCTGGGACTCCCTTTCGCACCAAACTGAAACCCGATGTGGCTTCGTCCATGAAACCGGAGATTGTCCACCCTTCCTTTCTATATACTCGTCAAGTTGCGCCGCTGGCCAATGTTCTGAAATTTTTGGAGGAAGGCAAGGTTCCCACTGAGCCACACACTGTCAATAACTCCCGCATAAACCCATAGATTACAGATCATAAGGTCAGCCACTAGCAACACTTTCGCGTTGGTTGATAGTATCGCGCCATTCATGTGGTTCACGCACTACGACTCGTAACAGCGTCGGTCCGTTTGGCAATGTGCTGTGGTACATAGAGCGGCGCAAAAGATGTACACGATCTGTATCATATAATCTCTAGCTATACCAAGTTCAATGCAGAGCGTACTATAGTATAATACGAGTGTATATGGTACCAAGAAGTCGTCATGATGTGATGAGCGAGCCATTATATAAAGCAAGTAAAGCACTAAAGAGAGCTGAAACCGGCGAGGAAAAGTCCAAACCAACATTCAAATCACCGATCACGACCTCTCCCACTGACGGCCGCCCTCCCACTCTCCACCACCGCATCCAACTGCGCACTACGCTTTTGAGCGATGTCGTTCTGCCGCTCGAGACTCCTAAAAAGAACGACGACGTGCACGCAACGATCAAAAAGAGATCACAACCGAAGCACGCCCACTCACTTTATTTGATTTTCCAGCTCCAGAACACGCTCCTTGCTCCCTTGCCTTTCCCGCTTATACTTCTCCTCCGCAGCCTTTAGCCGCGACTCGTACTCCTTCACACGCGCTTCCCATTTCGTGTCCGCCGTTGTCGTCTTCTGGTTCAGACTCGAGATCTTCTCCTCATGTTGAAGCAGCTGGTTGTTCGCCACCACTAACCGCTTCTCTGCGTTCACCGCGCGTGAAAGAAGCGTCCGGATCTCCTGCGTGTCGCCCTGCACTGGGCGTCTCGCCGTCGCTAGCTGCTGCACGAGGTCTGTGTTGGTGACCTATTATTATTATCATTATCGAGTTATCAAGCACAGTGCGGGTCAGCAAAATTGGGGAGAACGTCCAAAGGCATGTAACGCGCCAACTCACCTTGATCGCCTCCAGCTCGCCTTCCTTGGCAACGTACTTGCGCCTCCACGTCGCCTTGGCATCGCCGTACGCCTTGACACTCGTCTCAAACTTGTCAACCTGCCTCCACCGTGTGTCGAGCTGTTTCCGCATATCCGTCATCTTTTCCGTGAACCGCGCCTCGGCCTCCTTGACGCGTTTATCAAAGTCAAGTTGGATCTGACTGAGCGCTTTCAGGCGCGTGATGAGATTGTCGTGAAAGACGCTAAAGTTGGTGAACGGCTTGGTCTCTGCTTGACCGCCTCTCTTCTACAGGCAGGCTTGGTCAAAGGGAAAGGTAACTGATAAAAAAAACGAACGTACGGGAGTCTTGTCTACGCCAAGGATCTTGTCCATGTACTGATATATCGTGAGCAACAACGTGTTGCGCTCAGTAAGCTGGTCACGGTACTGGCTCTCGCTGCCCAACAGCGACTTTTGATCCTTTGCCAACCGAGCCTCGAGCTCGTGAACTTTCGCACGCAAGATAGACACCTCG